>JAOWBP010035492.1:0-21404 GCA_028571105.1 Tragopan temminckii
GGTGGGTTTTAAACAGTCGCCCACATTTGCACTCGTAACTCTTGAGCGAGGAGGCAAAAGCTAAAAGAGAGCTATGTCAGATTTCTGAGGTTAGTGGGGACGATAGAGAACGAGGTCCTTCCTTTGGGTAATGCTGTAGGAGTAAGACAGACAGCAGGTGCTTCTGACAGCAATGGGAAATGTCAGTGTTATGACTTCTGCTTGTTGCCTAAGACAAAAAACCTAAACCAAAACCTTACTAAAAAGTAGCAGCTAACGCTTCTTTTGAGGTCGTATGAGGAGACTCATCCTTCCAGATGTGAATTTTCTGGAGAGAAGGCGGTTGATTCTGGTGCAGCAGCACTGTGTGTGCTGGAGAATTACTTGTACTGAGGATGAGAAAAGGAGGAGAAGTGTTTGTGTCTCAGGGCAGGGCCTTCCTGACTTTGAAGAGAGCATCACGGCGGCTTTGCTTTCTGTTTATGTTAAAGAAAGACGAAGTTTACAGCATCACAGTCTTTCAGCCATCAGAACTGTATATCATTTCAACAAAATGCTGAAATGATTCATCTGTCATCTTTCTGGATAATTATGTCAATATGATAAATTTCCTTTGATACTGAGAAAAGCTTTTTACATTTACAAAGTCATTTAAAACTCACATTTAATGATGGAAAATGTGGAACTACCTATATGAGAGCTGTTAATTGGAATCTGCAGGTGAAGCAAAAGGGAGCTCAGAAATTGCCTTTGCGGAGACTGGAGGGACCCCAGCTGAGCTGCCTGCAAAAAACAGCCTCTTTTTATATCCCACAGAAAATCTTAATCATCATTAAGATACCATTAATCAACTAAAGGTCGTGCTCAATTTTTTGCTCAAATTGTCAAATTTCTAATATTTTCCATACATATCAGGGATCATATTATTTAATTTACAGTTGTTTAATAGGAGTGCTGTGTCTGTCCTGTAGCACAGCCCTACTTCTGACACAGGGCAGGCTGCTGCAGTTTCACTGGGCGGTGACCGGAGGAGCAGCAGCCTGGGGGGGATTTCAGCACTGGGTCCAAGTTAGGAGCTGCTGTGCTAATGGGAAACTCAGTGTGAGTGCTGGGCGGCCTCTCAAGTGGTGCCGTGAGGCTTGGAAGCCTTGGAGACATCAGTTGCATGGTAGGTGCCGTGACATCTCCCTTTGGGAAGCTGACCTTTCCTGGGTTAAGTCTTTTCAGTTTGAGCCAGGAGGCAGAATGGCAGATCATTCTCCCCAAGGTTTCCTTTTATCTGAGCTTCCATACATGCTCTGAATCAGCTGCTTTTTCTTTTTCTTTTTTTTTTTTTTTTTTGCCAAGGATTAAAGAGCTGAGGTTATGGGAAATGCATGATTTTCACTTCACTGCTGTGTGGACATCAAAGCATATCCGTCTTTGCTTTTGAAGTTGGGGGTTGGACGGGGATCCTGCTGGGAGGAGCAGCAATGGGGGCACGAGGTGTGATGGTGTGGTGGGACCACCGCCCCAGGGCTCAGCCCTCCCGCTGCCCGCTGGGCTTCTGCCTGCTTTGGCACTGCTTTCCCACTGCGTCTGACCTGCTCAGGCTGGAACGAAGGCTCGTGAAGCCAAGCAGCCTACGGATGGGGGAGGGAAGTCCAAGGGTGTGCTGGTGTTACGGGCAGAGCAATATTTCCCTGCTGTGCCGCTGATCCCCAGCACAGCTCCACACAGCCGTGTGCTCAGTGCTGTCACTGCTCCTCGTGGGGTTCACACAGCCCAGAGCTGTGCCTTGGAAGCTTTCATCTGCCTTCTAAAGGTCACACGTGCCCATCCGTAGGTACACCGTCAACAGCATTCCCTTAGAGTCTATTCTCAACTGAATACCTCTTTGATACCAATGCAAACTTTATCCTTTGTATTTTTTTTCACAGCTTTACAAATGTTGAATTTTCTTTCTCTGAAAAAAAACCTAGAAACATAATCCTTTGGTTTTAAAGCACTGCGGATTTGGTCCTTTTATTTCTCTGCCTGCTCAGGACAGCATGAGGCTGAGGTTACCCTGCAGGCTCTGTGTCAGCGCTGTGTGCCGGCCCTGCGGTGCCCATCAGGCTGCGCTGTGCTGTGCCAAGCGGTGCTGGGCAGTGCTAAGAACAAGGGCTGTGTTGCAGTGGCTCAGCAGGTGGATGTGCCACCATTACCCTTATGGGAGGCTGGTGGTGTGCAGCCCACCCTGCTCTCTCAGCGCCAGGCCCCATCCCGTGGCTTTACACTGAGTCTTGGGTGGGGTGTGGGGTCTCTGGCAAGCGACCTGCAGGAGCTCCAGCATGAAGGCCTGCTGCTGTGGTGACTGCCATCAGGGATGGGATTTCGGCCTCTGCCCCCTCGTGACCTGGAAGGATGCACAAGGTGCTGGGCAGGTGCAGAGCACAGCTGTGGTGACCTTCCTATGGAACTGCCTCTTGAAGGGAGCCAAGGGGGAGAGAATGGCGAAGAACTGAAAGCTGAAATGGCTGTGTGGTCCAGCAGCGCCTTGGGGTCAGTATCTCTGGTCAAGAGCAGTGGGAGTCTGAAATGAGTCTGGGATGTGATAGCGTACCTCACCGAGGACGTGTCTGGGATGTCTGAAAGCTCAGCCTTCGCAGGACAGTGATTCACAGTAAGAGCTACCCCCTTTTGTCACCAGTACGTACCCAGTGCCTTATTAATGCTGGCTTTAGAAGCCACCTGGGGTTTGTTCCAGCCCCCAGCATTCCTGGAGGTGAGTCATCCCGGGTAGGATGGAGGTGGGACCAACCCTGCCGCCAGCAGTGGGGCTGGGGACTGGCAGAGCCACCCCAGCATTGTGCTGTGCCCAGCTGTGTGCCCCTGGCCTGTGCCCAGCCGCGCTGTGCGAGCTGCAGGCGCCGGGAGCTGATTCTCCACCTGAGTTCTGTTTGCTGCTTGCTTGGGGGAAACGTGATGCTGGTTGAAAATCATGGCACTCAAACACTGTGCCTGTTCTCAGGTAGGGTCTGACCCTGAGCTCGCTCCCATTTGTCCACTGATTCATTACATCATGTCTCAGGGAAGTGTCCTGTCTATTTTGCTGAAGCTTCTTAATGAGGTAAGGATGACTTTTCTGGGGCAGTACTTGTGACTCCCTCTGCTTGTTCACAAGTGCGTGTCTGCTCCCACACCTTCCTCTTTGCTTCCCACCCCAAGAAAATGAAGCGCAAAGGCAAAGCGTGCTGCACTGATGCTGCTTTCTGGGCTCTGGTAGCTGGGCAATGTACCACAGGTCATGTGCACAGCCGAGACTGAAGTTTGTGCATGAGCTCATCTGTCTCCTTGGTGGGTGCAGAGTAAGCCCTGGCATGCTTTCATCCGGTTCACTCCCAAGCGCTTGGTAGGCATGCTAAGTGTTTGCAGAGTTGTTGGGGAAGGTGCTGCTTATGCCTCTCCTGCAGTTTTGTCAGTTTCTTCTGTTGTTGTTTCTCATCAAAGTGCTGCAGCACTGGGGAGGATTGAGTGTCTTGTTGCCAGAACAAAGCCTGTCTGTATTGAGACAAAGCAGCAGGTCCTGACTTGGTGTGTTGAATTCATGAAAATGCCCTGGTGCCCAATAGTATGGGTTAATGACAGATGGAGCCCTCCTCTCCTTCCGGGTCTGTGTTTTGTGCTGTCTCGTTGCTGTTCACAGAGCTGAGAGGAGCTGCAATATCTTCAGGACAGCCCTCCCTCTGAGAAATCTGTCTGAAAGTGGCCAACAGTTCTAAGTCAATGGGAGCAAGTATGAAAAAGCCACATATCCTCATCTTCTCCACAAATGTTTAATTCATGAAGCCATGAGCAAGGCTAGCAGACTGGATCCCTAGCAGCATGAGCCTGCACTGTAATGCAGCTCACAGCAGAGCTCTTCTATGGGAAAGCCTGAGTTAGGGCTGCGTGCAACAGCCGTGTCCCTGATGCTTGGAGCAGCTGTGTGACACAGCTGGGGCAGCCCATGAGGTGTGCAGTTCCCAGCAGCACAGCCCTCGTGGTGGCTGCAGCATGCCAGCTCCATCTCTGTGTCTGTCAGTGCTGTAATAACTATTCCTGGTTAAATTCTGGCTGCTACCTGGGAGTTCTCTCAGTAGTAAATTCTAATAAAATCTTCTGCCCCTCCAATTCTAAGCTCCAATCTAAGCTGCATGCAGGCTGCTGTCTAACATGGCCAACTTTAAATGGTCTTGTTTTAAAGAGAAAAAAAACAGTGCCCTGCTTTGTTCATGTTAATTATAAATCTCTCATTGGCTTAAATATGGTGAGCATTTGTATCTCCTCTGTGTTCTGACAAGCCGTCATGCAGCACACCCCCACACGCCCATTCATTGTACCGAGAGCAGGGGATGTTTCAGCATCAGATGCAGGATTTGGCAGCAATTAAGCTGAAGCTAAATTGGATGTCCAGATCATCTGCAAGTCCTTAGAAGCAGCAGCTTGTGGGTTTTGGATGTTCTGTTGTACCGGTGGTTGGACAATCCAGCTATGAACCACTCTGTGTCAAAAGCAATACTTAACAGTACTGCTTCTCTTAGGAAATGTTGAATGTGTTAGCATGATACAGCAAATATTCCCTTATCTCTTTTATAGTAGTTCATTAAAGTAAATATTGTCTGCATTCACCCTGGGGATTATGGGGTGTCCTTTCTTTGTTATCCTAGGCAGCTCAGTAGTGCAGCAGTGGCTGTGGAGCGAGGCTTGCTCCCTGCTTCTGGTGCTGTGTTCCTCCTGGTGGGCTGGTCAGTCAGAGCAGTCTGACATTCACAGCCTCCCGTGTAAGTGTGTGCACCGCTTAGAAGCAGATCTGTTTCTCACAGTAATGGTGCAGACATAGAGAAGCTGCAGTGGGTACAGTTCTGTTCTGTTTTCACAGTGGTGAGTATAGGGTCTGCCCGCAAGCCAGTGACAGTGACTGGGATTCTCCCTGTGTCGAAGTGTAACGTGAGAAAGTTAGCATAGGAACCATCCTCGTGATGACAGATTGTAGGTAACGCTGCTGCAGTCGGAGCTCTGCAGTGCAGGGCAGGAGGTGCAGCAGAGCTGCGCCCCAGGGCAGGGGCTTATGGCAGGCTGCACTCCCCCAGAAGGCGTTTTCCCCACTGTGTGCTTTGATTCCGCCAGTTCTCCTGTCTATTTTCCAGTATTTTAAGAATCTGGCACTGGTTTTCCTGGCTTCCAGGGGAACCATGCAGATGGGTCTGGAGATGCACTGAAGGAGAATGTGTCTGGGGACCCTCAGCCTCTGAGTGCCTTCTGTGTTCCTGCACTGCAGGGCTGGTGGTCCTTGTCCCTGTGCTGTCAGTTCCAGCTCACAGCAGCAGTGATGCTATAAGAGGTCCCACTTCACTGTTATGGAGCAGAAACTGGAAAGTAAAGATGTTTTTTTTTCTGTGTTACCCAGAGCTGTGAAACTGGGTTGTACTGGAGAGCAGTGATGGATAGAGGATAGGCAGATATCCATTGGATATCCATTTCCATACAAACATAAGATTTCCTTCTCTGGACCAAGATCTAAACTGTGCTCTGGTTTTCATAACTGTAAGCGTATTTTTCTCATGTTCTGTACACTTTTATTGTTGTTGACACGTCACAGTTCTGGTGAAGGATGCATTTTCCCATCTGGTCAGGATTTTTACCTTCTTCAGTATACATCTGCACCGTATACACATGAAATTCTAAAAGCAAGAACTAAAGGTGAGCATTGCTTTCACCACTTCAGTTACTGTTTACATACAGGATCCACCAAGAATCTGTGATCGTTACCATTCCCATGCAGATTGACGATGAGATTATTGTGTTACAGTACTACTTTTGATCTAAAAAGTATTTTTAAAAGTACCCTGATTTCTGTAAAGCACCTTCAGCAGATTGTGCAGTTAAACAGCCCATGCTGAGGACCGAAGAGCACCCAGCCCATTCTCAGCAGCTGCAGGCTCGCTGGGTGCCATTAAGAGGACACTGGGAGCTCGGTGCTCACCACTGCTGATCTGCGAGCTCGTGCTGGCAGCGCTGCTGTGTGCTGCTACAGCCCAGGGCGCACAGCTGGGCTCTGTGCTGCTGCCAGCAGGGCTGTGCAGGGTGCTCAGCAGGCAGCTCGGGGGATGCGTGGAGATGGGCACCGAGGGAAGGTGAATAACTCGGCAGGATTAATTAGTGGAAGCGCAAAAGTTCTAATTAAAAAAGCTCCACTAGGTGCCTAATGGGAAGCTGCAGTAGATAGATGCTGTGTCTGTTCGGGTCCTGCGAGCTCTGGGTTTGGGCTGTTCCTTTTTCACAAGGCAGAGGTACTGGGGATTTTAATGCCATAGTGTAAAGCAGCTCTGAACAGATGGGGCTGTAACCTGCCCAAACGTCTGTCCTGCCAAGTTTCTGGCTCCGGACCTGCAATTGATGGAATAATTACTGCTCAGAGCAGCACGCTGTGTGCATGTGGAGCTATTTGCTGTCGGGCAGCACTTGTTTGCACGTACTCTGATTTCTGGCTACCAGCTGGCAGACCCGACACCCAGAGTCAAAATCTGGGAGGTTTTCATATAGCATTGGCATGTTGGCTGGTTTTAATGAACTGAGGTGAGCTTTGCCCACCTCCTGTTGGGAATCTCTCACAGTTGGCTGGCATTGTAGGTGCCAGCATCTGCAGCATGGCAGCTCGAGCAGCGATGTGTGATCCCATGTGCCCATGTGTGATCCCATGTGCCCATGTGTGATCCCATGCTGCTCTGCCTTCCAGCACAGAGGAGCATTGTGAAGGGAGATGTCTACCAGGGCAGATCTCTTTGTAAGAATTCGGTGATAAACTCATCAGCACAATGCATCGAGCTCCTGCCAATGCCACACTGAGCGCCTGGCAGCATGTTTCATTAACTCCCTCCTGAAAGGTCCACACTTGGGGCACGAGCACTGCTGCCTGCTTGGCTAGGAAGCTCATCCCGTGCGTGCAGCCCTGGCACAGCGCGGTGCTGCGGGCACACAGCCATGGCACAGTGCTGACAGTGCTGCTGCCTGGCAGCATCTCTGCAAGGTGAGTGGGAGGGTTCTCCAGACAGCACAGGGAGTGTTTCTGCCTTGGGATCAGGAATAGCTTCGGCATTAATTTATGTTCAGAGATTAAATAAAGCCCTCCGTTCTTCATTGGAAGTAATTAGATTTCTGTCTGCTCCCAGGTTTTATCAAATATGTAACTAAAAAAATCATCTTGTCTACCTCCTCGACTGGCATATAAGCATCACAGATCTAATTATGGCCGTAATGAAAGATGGTTCCAAATATAAAGCTGGACTGAGAATGCACACTGACCACAGAGGGTGCACTTTTCACGTGTTATTCAGAGTGGATTTGCAGACTGGAGGTGCACACAGGAGCCCTGATCCCCACAGAAATCCATGGGTTGCTCCATCCTGGAGTGAATGATGGCTCCAGGATGGACACAGCCAAAAGGCAGAAAGAAGACGAGTCTCACTGTCTTCAGGGGTTTTTCTGCAGGTTGATGTGACTTTTCACCGTTGTTCTTCAAATAAAATCAGAACCAGCAAATCCCAGCTGGGAGATGAGCACGGTGAAAGCTGTACAAAACTCTGGAGCCTGTCAGGTTTCTGAAGGATGGCTCCAAAGCACAGCTCCCCAGCGTCCTCCTCCCCATCACGGCAGTGGAAAGCACAGCTCCCATCCGCTGTGAGACTCCCAGGGAATGCCTGCAGGGCCACACCGTGCTGCACCAAGGGTACGTGTTGGAGGCTGTGAGCAGAGGCTGCCTACGTGCTGCTTCAGCGTTCAGTAAAGGCACCACATTTTGGGATATCTGTCAGTGATTTGTATCAATGAAAGCACAGAGCTGTTGTGCAGGAGGGGAGAGGTGAGTAAAAAAGACAAAACAAAAAGCAAGTGCAGCTTTTTCTTTTCTGGTTCCTTGGTTTATGTGCTGTCATGTCCTTAGCTTTTCCTTGTATGTTTGGGTTCGTGTCCCTAAGAGGCTGTGAGTAGATGATCACTCATACCCCAAACTCGATTATAGAGACATCTGTGTAATATCTGACTGGATGTTATTTCCTCAGCGTAACGTGAAAAGGAAGTGCCTAATCTGAGCCATCTAAAATTGCTTTTAATCATAGGATTCATAGCTTGTGGATAACATCTGCATTGCCCCTCTGTGAAGCCTTACAGGGAAGCTGCAAGAAATCCCATGGTAGCTGCAGATGGAAAACCTCCACTCCTGACTTGCTCAGTACAGGAGCTGGCCAGGAGAGCTTTTCCTGAGGTGTTTTTATGTGCTGGCTGTGTTAGTTCAGATGTGATTTATGGAGGTGGCAATATGGGAATAAGGTTCATTTGGAAAGAAAATAATTATGCAGCTTTGAGCACTTGCCCAGCTTTCCTGGCCTTGTGAGTTCTTTTCCCTGGCGCACGGAGGGCTGGCCCTGCTCTGAGGTGGTGTGCATCAGTTCTGCAGCCTTGCACAAGGTAAGAACACAGGCGTGTTCTTAAGGCCACAGACTGAAGTTAGCAGTGTGGGGCAGGTGCACTGAGGCTCTGTTGTGCACAGTGTTTTTTATTTTAGGTCAGACGAGGTTTTCATCTCTATCATAAGCAGCTGAGAGAGGGATTTTTCATGGGAGTGTTGACATGACCTGAAAGCATCGGCAGGCTTGCTGTGAATAAAAGTTTTATCAGCTACCGCTACAGCTTGGCTGGAGCAAACAGCGGTATTGAATTAAAGAGCTTTTAATGATTTATGGTGCTGTGGCACACCGGTCCTTCATCCATCTGGTGATAAAGCATAACTTTCAGCAGGGAAAGAGCAAAATTGCAAGGCTCTGTGAAAAAGATCTTCGGGAGTAAAATGCAGTGTTTGGGATAGAAAATAAAACGAGCTCTTGGGGTGAGGATGTGAGAGCAGACATGTCAAGCTGCTGGCCCTGTGCTTACAGCGCGTCTCTGGGGATCATTGGCTTTTTCCATTCACTGCAGCTTCATACCTCTTAATTTCTCTTATACCCGAGTAAACCTGTTCTGATTTTGACCTTGGCCTCTGAAGAGGAGGCTGTGTTATTAACACACTCACTGCTATTGTTGATACGTTGCTGTAACGTGGCCCCAGCTGGCCGAACCTGTCAGCAGCACAAGGGCTGCCTGGTGCCGTGTTGGGGTGCACAGCTCTCCTGCTGCAGGCCGGCCTGAAAACGTGGGAGTTCACAGACAGCATCTGAGTGCAGCAGGAGGACCTGTTTGTGCCATGTGTCTGTGAGCACCGAGTCCCACCGTGAGTGCAGCAGCAGCAGCGAGCCGTGGCTCTGCCTGAGCCAGCCCAGAGCTGTGGGCAGCATGGGGAGCACAGGCATGGGATGGTGGTGTCACTTTGGCTGTGTCACTGTGCAGTGAGGGTTGTGCTGCAGTTAGAGCTGAGTGCTGTCAGCACTGCACAGTGCAGGAGGTTGCTGTGCAGATTGCCTCTGGGATCACGGCTGCAGGTGTCCCATTCTGTTAAACGGGGCTTTGTGTGCTGGAGATAATGGTTGGGTGAAACACTGCCAGAGACACTATTGTCAAAACTGTTCCCAGAGTGAAATTCCAGATAAATAAGCTGCATAATGAAAGCAGTGAGGGCTTTTCATTGTTTTCAAGTCTGTTTGCATTCAGGACCAGACAGTATCATGGCAGCACCCAACCTGGCCACGTCTCAGCCCCTCCAGCCCGAGGAGCCCACCCTGAGCAGCACCTCCCGGGGTCAGTGTGGCCATGGGGTGGCTCACCTCCCCCGGGTCCTCTCCCCTTGGATCAGCCGGTGTCACTGCTGTGTGTATCAGGCTCCTTCTGCAGCCTGCATGACTCTGTGCTCCCCATGCTGCCCTGCCAACTGCACCCGCGGGAACACTGCTGTCCTTCCATCCATCAGGTATTCTTGCTGTCTTTGTTATTCTGTCCCTGCACTCCTCTCTGGGCACCAGGAGGCCCTGCAGCCCCAGTGCCAGCTGCTTGGGACCATGACATCCACAGCCCCAGGACCTGGAGCCCCACATGTACCTGGTACCAGGGCTGGTGCTGCAGGGCAGGGCCTGCGTCCTGCGCTCCTTCCCGGCCGGACATGGACTGTGGTCCTGGAGCAGCCTGCGGGAAGTGGGTGCAGGCTTAGCACCATGAAAGTGCAGCATAGCTTTGCTGGAGAGGCCCTTACAGCCCCCAGCCCCACCCCTGCTGTGGGCTGGTTGCTCCCCACCAGCTTGGGCTGCCCAGGGCCCATCTGTGGCCTTGGGTACCCCCAGGGATGGGGCACCCGCAGCTCTGGGCAGCAGTGCCACGGCCCCGTGCTTCCAGCACTGCAGTATTGCTCTGTCCTGCTTGCTGTGGTTTGTGTGCTTGGTGCTTTAGTTGTATCACTGCAAATATACCTAGAAGACAGCTCTAGGCTTTGTTATCTTACCAGGTCAAAAGAACCTTTGACTGGATGGTTTTATCCTTAACATTTATTAGGAGTGTAGAACAAATTAACATTATCTTTTTAATTACAGATCTTACACAGATGTTAATAACCAGACAAAGACTGTATTTCAATTACCATCAGTGCCATCATAATATGAAATGGATATGAAGATTGGTTTGAAATAACAGAGTAACTGTTGCTGCCTACTGTGCAACTGTGATGCTGTGGCCACGTCAGACGTCTTTGGTTTCCCTTCAAAATGATGTCATCCCTTGCTATTACTTTCCTGATACCAGCTGAAAATTGACTTTCATTTTTTAAATATAATTGACAACATTATGGTTTCAGTTATTGGTGTAGAGCCACACTGAAGCAGCATGGAGGAGGCAGGATCTGCAGAGGAGCTAGTCCCTGACAGCCACAAGTGCAGCAAGATGCATGATGGCTTGGGGCTTTTGGGCCTACGTATTAGGATGACCAAATGCTGGAAGGTCTGTCCACTGGCATGACCATATGATGGAAGATTCCTGCATTGGAATGGCTATACGTTGGAAGGCCCATGTACTGGAAGGTCTGTGCTGATGGCATTTACTGCCTGCAGTCACTGTGTGAGGACGTCCATCTGTGCCCTGGAGCAATGTGACAGGGAGTGTCAGCACTGGGGGTGTTGCTTTTTGGGGAGGTCCTGCAGCTTGCTGATATTTTCTTGGCTGGTTAAAGAACCAAATTCTAGTAGTGCTTTTGCTTGTGTTGTTTCCTAATGACTTTGTCAGGTTAGCATTATTTCTGAGAGCAGAAGCCTGCAGCTGCAGGCGATGAGTGCTTGGAGGTGCAGCTGAGGTCAGCTGAGCCCTGTGGATGGATCACTGCCCACTGTCCAGAATGCCCACGTGTAATTGCAGCACTTCTCATCTCTGCAGAGTGGGAAATATAAGGATTTTCTTAACTTCTGAATATCTAACAGGATATTTTGTGTGTAGGAGCCCAGACATAATCCCCAGGGGAAGTCAGCAGAAACTGAAGTATAAATCACTGTATTTGGATCAGGTGTAACCACTCTGAATAAGCGTTTTACAAGCTAGAGCAGTGTCCTCCTGTGGTTCACTTTCATGTGGAATTAAGATGTTTGATGTGAGTGTGCAGTTTGCTGGTGCAGAGCACTGACTCTGAAGACAAAATAAGCAAAATCCAGGAAAATTCCTGACGGCCCTCAGCCGAGTCCAGTAACACTTCTTTGAGAGGTTTGTAGAGCAGTTTCTGGTGCTTGAAGAACAAAGCCCGTGGAGAAGCTCTAGAAGATAACATACTGCTCCCATGCCCAAAGCAGAAGGAAGATATCATGAACACAGCTGTGGGCATTTGCATCAGATGTGGCAGTGATGTCCTGCAGAGGACGGGTTCACGAGTGTCTTAATTTGACATCTGCATCAGCAGAAGAAAAAATAATCTCTGTGTAGCCAAGAACAAGCAATCTCAAGTACTTATCAGCTTCACAGACAGTGCCCAGCATGCAAAGTACTCGCTTTTGTTTGAGCCCACAAACAAACTGTGCTATTCCATTATCATTAGCTTGAGATAAGTCAGGACACACTATTAAATGATTAGATGACTTTTCATCCAAGTGAGGATTTCAGCCTGCTGGATTCACTCAGAATCAGTAGGAAAAAAGTTATTGACTTTCTAAAGCCTGCCTGCATAAGAGATAGCAAGTTGAACTGAAAAATGTGCAGAGCAGCAAAAATGCAGAGCATCAGGGAAAGTATCCCAAAATAACAACGACAACAACAACAGAAGTCTTCCCGCAAAAAATAATTCCTTGTGTCCAGCAGGCACCACAAGGCCCCAGTGACTGTGCTGTAGTTCCATCCCAGCTTACACCATGGGTAGGTAGGGAGCAGAAGTCACCGCTGGCAGCCGCAGCTCGGTGGGCGATGCAGGGGAGCAGCATGCCGTGGGGTTGCAGCAGCCCCAGCCGTCCCGGGACTCAGAGCAGCAGCGCTGGCTGCAGTGACTCTGCTCTTCTGAGGGTCTCTTGTTTTAAGATTTGCTGTCAGCTCAGCAGAGGGTGAAATGCCGTGGCAGCAGAGGTGCAGGGATGCTGCGGTAACAGAGCGGCGTGGCAGCGGTGCAGGGAGCGGCACAGCCCTTTGGGGGGACAGCAGTGATGGACATCTTGAAAGACCCAGAGGGCTCTGATGCCTTTACAAACATCTGCATGTCTAGGTGGTTTCATGTGCTGCGTGCTTTAATGGCAATGTCTGTCTTAAGCTGAGTATTTCAAAGCCAAGAGTCAGTTTTCCTCTCTCTCTTTTTTGTTTTTTTATGTATCATCTGGGTCAGTGACCCTTTGCACTCTGCTGTGAGTGCTTGCCGTAGCTCAGCTGCTGGATGCAGACCCAGCCAGTCCAGGTTCAGATGCAGACGAACTTCGGCTCCAGTGACAGTTTCTGTTGTCATTGTATGTGGCCCCATAAAGTGAGGTCGAAATGGGAGATGTTAAATGCTCATCTCATGTCCTGAATAGCAAATGCAAGTTCCAGTCCCTTTGTGCCTTTAATGCAATAAAAGCAGAGGCAGCTGTACACAAACCATTTGGCAGCAGCTGAATGCTCAGGGTATCTGGGAGTCTATTAAATCTTTTATGTGCCATGTCTTGAGCAATATACTGCCAGCTGATGCCTGCCTTCTGCAGCGCAGATCTGGCAGCATTACATACGATTTTTCCTGACGGCTGTATTTAACCACAGAAAATTTCCTTTGTGCTGGGAGAGACCACACTGTGCAGCATGAGGACACGGTCATCTCCTCTTTTGCTTTCTTGTGTTGCTTTACTTTGTAGATCTGCTTGAAAAAACGGATCCAGATTTATTTTAAAACCACTCAGGCTTGTTACCCTGTAGATGTTCCCTGCTTCCACGGGGGCAGAGCGGAGAGGTAAAGATGTGTGCTGGGCACTGAGCTGTCAGTGCATGGGCTGTGCTCCTGTAGCCACAGACATTTTAGGGAGGGTTCCTGCTGGTCATGGAGGACCTAAGCGACATGCATGGCGAGGGCAGGACCAGCACCGGTCCTTGTGTTGTGTTGGGTGACAGCAGGGCAGGGACTGCAGGGTGCACAGAGCTGCACAGCACTGCAGGGCTGCACGGGGGTGTGCAGCTGCACCAGCACAGAGCTGTGCTGTGCTCCTGTGAAGCTGCACCAGAGCAGTGCTGCCTGGTGAGAGGAGGAACGTTCCTGTTGACTCTTGTGCGTTTTTTTTTCTTCCCCAAAAAACAGATGAAAAGTCTGTGTAGCACTTGAAAGTGGAGTTACTTTGCACGTAGGCGATGCTCTTCTGTTTCAGAGCACCACTTGCTGTTACGCAGCGAGAGAACCTGCCATAGTGTTCTCATTTGTTATGCTAGATGTCCATTTTTCCTGCAGAGAAACAGAGAGCAAATGACAGAAATGTGAAAAGCAGTATGTGGAAGGATGCAAAAGTCAAAATCTAAACCAGAACTAATGACAAAGATTTAGAAATTGATGTGTTTCTAGCCTTAATATGAAACAAATCAGAAAATAATGTTATTTGGTGTCTGCATTGCCGTTACTCGTGGACTTGTTTTTAGATAAGCTGTATAGTGATGCCCATGTCCTGAGGGGATATCGTTGGGTCTTTTCTGCCGAAGGAAGTTACAGAGTGCAGTTACTTTCCCTTGACTCATTACTGTCTGCTCGAGGCAGCAGTCGGATCGTGCTGGTGCTGTGCATTGCAGCAGCCAGCTCCCAGCCAGCTTCGAGCTGCAGGCAGCGAGTTTCAGCCCTTGTCTGTGCCGTGTGTCTGTCTGTGCCGTGTGTCTGTCTGTGCCGTGTGTCTGTCTGTGCCGTGTGTCTGTCTGTGCCGTGTGTCTGTGCCATGTCTCCCTGCAGCTGCTGGTGTCCCCAGGCAGGGCCAGACCCCTGCTGCCCCCAGTAGGAGCCAGCCCAGAGCCTGCCCTCGGCACAGAGCTGTGTACATCCGTGGTTCTCTGCTCGTGCAGTCATTGCAATGGCAACTGCAAAATAATCCCCGTAATTTCATTGTGTTGCTAATTAGGATGTTTGTAGCAGGCTAACGATAACCACCTATTATTTTGTCATCTTCTGCTGTAATGTGTCCGCAATGATATTATATTATGTACCATTAGCGCTTGCAAATTGTTATTAATGGGAGCGTTTTGGAAGTGTGGAAGAGCTCAGGTCTCCCCGTGATATTTGCTCCATCCAGGGATGCTGTGGGACGCTGCAGGACCTATTAGATGCTGTGGGATCCATGGGATGCTGCAGGTGCTGTGGGATCTGTTGGATGCTATGAGGGGCAGCGAGTGCTGTGGCTCCAGCAGCTGGAGGTCACCCTTGGTTGGGTCTTGGTGTTCCAGTGAAGGCTGTAGGAGCAAACTGCCAGACCTCTTTTTTCAAAGAAAACGTACGCAGCGCACTGCAGTCTGGTAATGAAGAGAGGACAGACATAATGATACCAGCTGTAGGATGCTCATTAGTTCATTTCAGAATAGCTACCTTGATAATTAGTGTCGTCATCAGCCAGAGATACGGATGCAGCACTGAGGATTCTCTGGGAGTGCAGTGAGCCCCACCCTGTGCTTGGTAGCTCTATGCTGTGCAGGGACATGGAGCTGGCACCCTGTGTGGCCCAGTGCTGGGCACAGTGCTTGTTGTTTTCCTCATTTTTAACCCATTTACATTTTAATCGCTTTCAGCTAAAGCAAAATGGATTGTTTGACCTTTCTGAGTATGGCCATATCTGAAATAGGTTAAACTCAGTCTGCTGGTAATGTACACCCAGCATGTGTGAGCTTCCCCTCCTGGAGAGCTGGTCTCACATGTCAAGCAGCAGATGAGGGTAGGGAACATTTTACTAAATCTTTTCCTTTTGCTGTAGGTGTGTATTGTGCAGAAGAGAGACACTGAGAAGATGTATGCCATGAAGTACATGAACAAGCAGCAGTGCATCGAGAGGGACGAGGTCCGCAATGTGTTCCGGGAGCTGGAGATCCTGCAGGAGATTGAGCACGTGTTCCTGGTGAACCTCTGGTGAGTGGCTTCTGCCCTTCCCCTTCCTCCTGCCCTTCTCCTGCCCCTCCCCATGCTGCAGGGCTGTGTTCTGCCCCAGGTGCTCTGCACACAGCCCCCATTGGGAGGTACTGCTGCGCTGCTGCAGCAGGAGTGAAATGCTTTCAGGGAACTCACACACAGAAGACATCCGAATGTTACATCACCAAGCATTTTCGAGCAGTCCGTCTCATTTCATCAAACCTGTTGTGTTGGTTCTCCTTCAGAGCCTCCTTGCACGCTGCTGCATGCTGAGGTGCTTGCCAGTTGAGCTGCAGTGCTGGTGTGCCACGTGTGCTGTGTGACCATTGTGGATGAACGCGTATTGTCAGCTTCCAGCGTGATGTGAGGAGAGCTGTTTTTTTTAATGAGGCCCTGAATTAGTACTGAGCGCTTTGGGATGCAGCTGTTTTCAGCGATCTGTTTCTGAAAAAGAAGTGCTGTGATCTCTGCAGATTACCACATGTATGGCCTTTGGCTGGAGAGCAGCTGATGGCAAAACAGGACTCTGCAGCAGTTTGCTGCTGAGTGCAGTGTGTCCCTTTAGAGCTCAGATATTTCACTGAATCTTGCACAACATAAATTCATTTCCAAATTTAAAAAGTGGTGCGTTATATCTGAAGGTTGCTGCTTGGCTTTCAGCAAGAATTTAGCAGCCAAGAAGAGTGGCGTTTATGCAAGGCGAGGGAACAACTTGTGGTCCCACAGAGCAGAGGTGACAGGCTGAGGAGGAAGGAGGGTGGTCTCTTATTGCTGACGTGTAGGTGGCCGTGGTTACTGGTGCTGGGCCTGGGGCTGCTCAGTGCTGTGCATGCTCTGTGCCTTCAGAGGACACTCAGCACTCGGTGGAGGCAGCAGTTGCACTGGGGTCAGGGAGCGTAGCCGGGTCCTGGGGGCAGCATTTCCACCCCATTGGCTGTTGGGCATTTTAACAACGGCAAATACATTTTCCAACAGGTAATGAAATCTTTGAGCAGACATGCTGATGCATATTTTTCCCAGCTCCTGCATTTGGAATAAGCACACATTCAGGATGAGGAGTGTGTGATTCATAAGCATTATACAACCCCACACACTCACTCCTTAGAAACGCTGTAGCCAAATATAACAATGGGACCTTATTTTGTAGTGTATCCTCACTGCTGTCACTCTCCTCCGGGATCCTCTGCAAATAGAGAGGCGTTTTACTCTACCGTAAATACAAATCTATTTCTCTGTTTTTATGGTTAAACTAGCACTTGCATTTTCTAATTCACCTTCAGGATATGCAGGGATATTTTAGGTATGGTTGCATCGTGCTTTTCACAACTGAAAATCCACAGTGACTCTGAGACGACTGCGAGCAAAGCCCCGTGGGCTGTGTGCCAGGGAGCTGGCGGTGGGGAGTTTGGTACTGGATGGGTGTCGTGGGACATCAGGCTGGATGGGCCTCTGAGCACCAGAAGGAGCTGTGGGTGTCCCTGCTCAGTGGAGTTGGACCAGATGGCCTTTGAAGGTCCCTTCCAACTCAAACCATTCTATGATTCTGTGGTTTGTTATGGGACGTTTGAAGCAGGGAACACTGTGCCTCAGGTGAACCAAGGCAGAATACCAGGCAGGAGCTGAAACACTCATATTTGCTCTGCGGTTTTCTGGCGCTGGAAGGGCAGCCCCAAAGCCCCAGCCCCCGTACCTTGCTGCGGGGGTCGCTTGCTGAGTGGTTCTGTGGCATTCTGTGGGGTTTTGGTGAAGGATGGTGCTTGGAAGGCAGCAGGAGTTAATGGGGGCTGCCTCACCGTGGAAGTGCTGCTTAGGACAGCAAAAGCAAGACGGCATCGTGAATGGTGCCTGCTTAATTAAAGAGATGCAAACACCAAGGCCGACATATGCTCGTAGTGGGGACGCTGGCAGATTGTCAGAGGTGCTGTGCAGTCACGAGGAAACATTTCTGCCCTCAGCCTGCGAGCACTGCTGACAGCCACTCCCCGCAGGTACTCCTTCCAGGACGAGGAGGACATGTTCATGGTGGTGGACCTGCTGCTGGGCGGGGACCTGCGCTACCACCTGCAGCAGAACGTGCAGTTCACGGAGGAGACGGTCAGGCTGTACCTCTGTGAGATGGCCCTGGCACTGGACTACCTGCGCAGCCAGCACATCATTCACAGGTACTGCTCTGAGGCGCTGGAAGCCAGGGCATTCCATGGGCTGCGCTGTGCTGTGAGGCGCAGGTGGGCATGCAGCAGTGGCAGCTGCGGGGCTGTGGGGCTGCTGTCTGGCTTTGGGGCGGGCTGTGGGTCCGGCTGGGCTGCGGGCAGGGTGCTGCGCAGTGTGTGGCTCACGAACCTTGCCCGCGGTGCTGCAGCCTGTGGGCCTTTCTCCTCTCAGTGGCCCAGCGTGCAGTGCTTGGGGCCGTGGCTGGGGCTGGGCTGATGGAGGGCTTCCCAGGGTGGGCTGACGCCTGGAGTACTGATTTTACAGATGTGACGCCTGAATAAGTCAGATGCTCCCACATTTTTTTCCAGGAGAAACATGCTTGTAATCTGTCTGAAGGGACTTGTTCCATATTAGGACGTTTCAGGGTTTTATCTTTCTATTTTTTTGGTAGATAAAAAGGTCGCAGTTTTTTTTTTGCAGCAGTTAATCTGTCATCTGACTGAGATTTCAGTTTGCTATAACTTTGCTTCTCTTTGCAGAGATGTAAAACCAGACAACATTCTCCTGGATGAGCAAGGTAGGAACTCTCTGTCTCACTTTGTCCACCTGCTACAGATTTCTTGCAGTCGTGGATTCTGTGTGTCTTGTTATGTGGGAAAAGTGTGAGAAATACACATGCACCAGGCTTTCTGTGAGAAGAGAACCGGGCTGAGCCAGGTGAAGTGAGCCTGGAAACTTTCCTGGGAGCTTCTATTGGTAGTGTTACAAATACGCCATTGGTTGGCTATCAGTGATCTATACAGGACAGCTCACATATGAGATCCCATACATTCAGCCCTCCAGTAATAAATCTTAGAAAGTGAAGACTCATTTTCTCAGGACAGCAGGCTCCAAATCCTCCAAGTTTTAGGT
Organism: Tragopan temminckii; assembly: GCA_028571105.1. Classification (NCBI taxonomy): domain Eukaryota; kingdom Metazoa; phylum Chordata; class Aves; order Galliformes; family Phasianidae; genus Tragopan; species Tragopan temminckii. Next base: position 18,536 of record JAOWBP010035492.1, read on the forward strand.
AAAGGCTTACCAAGACCAAGGCTTGCACTTGCATGGGAGTTTGTTAGAAAATATCACAAAGTACGAAGGCTAAACGCCAGTGCCTCAGACTGCACATACTATTGGACATGATTTGTATCTGCATTCATCTGGTGAGATTTGAAAACCTTCTGCCCCATCCAAGGCCCCTGGCTTCCCCAGACAGCCCTGGTAACAGGCAATGTAGGAACAGAGAGAATGTTCTTCTGTACTTCCTGAAATATCTCAGTGATTTCTTCATACAGACTTAGGGTTTGTAAAGTGTTAGGATTTCTTTCAGATTGACGTGTCTGTATTGGCTGTGCTCTGCAGTGCCAGCTCTGCCTTGGCTCTGGGACGTGGTTGTGGTCCAACGGCTTTCATCCACAAACTGTTACAGGTTGTTTTTAATCAACATGAACAAGGCAGTGTCTTAACACAGAGTTTCCTTGTCTTCTTTACTGACTCTAGGTTCTTATATATCAGTGTGACCAAGTGCTGGAGCTGTGTAAGTTACAGCTCCCAAGGTAGGCTGAGCTAGGAGTGTTTATTGTAAGCTTAAATGATTGTGGTATTTTTCACATTACCTTGCACATCCCTCTGTTTTTGTGCTGCACGTTGGCTCGGTACTGCCACATTACGGTGTTTGTATTCACTGGTAAAAAATTGAGCCTGAGTTTCCCAAGCAGGAAAGAATTTGGCATTTAAACTGGACGTGTGCCAGGTTTGAAACTCAGAATCCTGTAATGCACCGCAAACAAAGAACAAGAATGGCCAGGTAGGGTGGAATAAGTTGGATATTTTAAATGGCCTCCATGCAAAATGTGAAGCTTCATATGTGATTCAGAATGCAGAAGTACAGCGAGGTAGCACTTAGCATCAGGCAGGCCTGAGGCCCTCAGAAGGCTGCAGGAACCCTGGGGCCCAATGGGGGGCTGGGGAGGTTCCTACCTGTCCTGCTCTCTGCTGCCAGGGAGCAAAAGCGTAAATACACCTTTATTCTGCATCGTGGGGTTCTGTGCTGCAAGTAATTCCTTCCTAACATCTGTCTTTGTTTAAGGTCACGCACACTTAACAGATTTTAATATTGCAACAATAATTAGGGATGGTGAAAGAGCAACTGCGCTAGCTGGAACAAAGCCATACATGGGTAAGAAGCAGTGGCAGGTTGTTACGTCTGTGCTTTACCTTTAAGGAATGCTCACTGCATGCGGTCTTCTAATTCCTGTCTGTCACAAAAGCACTGAATGGATTTTGCCCATTAATGCATGCGCCGAGTCATTCAGCAGAGCTTAGCTGGCTCAAGAGGGGAACTCCACAATGGCTGCATTGCCATCAGAGTGCTGTCTGTCCCTCCGGCGTTCCCACCATCCCCTCAGCTCCGTGTCCCCACAGTTCCCTGTCCCCATGGCCCAGTGTCCCCATGTCTCACTGTCCTTGCTTGCTGCCCAGCCCCCTGTGAGGCCAGCTGTGCTGCTGGCTTGTTCTGAAAGCCCCACTGGTGGCATTAACTGCGCTTATTAATGGACTTGCACGACGTGGTGATTTTAGCAGAAACCAACTGACACCAGAGATAACCTGCTGTGGCTCTGCTCTGTCTGTTCAGCTCCGGAGATTTTCCATTCCTTCCTGAGCGGTGGCACGGGTTACTCCTTCGAAGTGGATTGGTGGTCGCTGGGAATCATGGCTTACGAACTCCTTCGTGGCTGGGTAGGCTTCAGAGCCGGAGGCCTGAGAACATGGCTCCTTAATGGGCTGCAGAGAGAAAAGGGAATTCCTTCTCACCCTTCTGTGCTTTCCCCAGAGGCCGTACGACATCCACTCCAACAACCCGGTGGAGTCCCTGGTGCAGCTGTTCAGCACCGTCAGCGTTCAGTACTCATCCACGTGGTCAAAGGAGATGGTTGCTCTGCTGCGAAAGGTGAGGGCTCTTAGAGTCGTAGAATCATAGAGTCCTTAGAGCTGGAAGGGACCTCTGTGATGGACGGGGACAGCACAGCTGGCTCTTCCTGCTGTGCTCTAGGCTGGGCAGCAGCTGTGGTGCGTACAGGTGTGACTGGACATACCTCAGCATGTTAGCAGTGTGAAACTGAAACTAGACATTATTTATGGCTTTGCTCAGTTTGAGCACAGATTAATCTTCTGTTATGGTTTTGTACTTCTGTAAGTGTGGAACCATAATGCCTTAGGTTGGGAGGGACCTTAAGGGTCATCGAGCTCCAACTCCCTTCTGCGAACAGGGACAAGATGCATTGTTTGCTAGCTAACGAAAAGGCTGTTTCTTGGTGTAATGATCGGGTTCTTCCCTGGGCTGAGGCTGGGTTCGTTCAGCACCCGAGGGAAAGGTCCTCGTGCCGTGGGTGGGCTGGGACAGCAGGGGAGCAGCGGGGTCAGCGCTGAGGAGCCTGGTTCAGGGGCATTTACAGTGAGGGGCTTCATATGCGTGCAATGCTTTCGTGTTACTGCTGCAACTGGATCGCTGTCGATGCTCTGTGGAGGTTGGTTTTCAGCTGTCGTTTGCTTGAAAAGTCGGAAAAGTAACGGATGGGCGCGCTGAAAGGAAGGCGCGCCCGGTCCCGGCGGCAGGCGTGAGGCTCGGTGGCCGCTGGTGCCGATCGGCGGCGCGGCCGCGAAGGCGGCCCTCGCCGCGCTGGAGGAGGGCTTCCGCTTCGTCGAAATCGCCCTGACCACGCCGGACGCCCTCGCGGCGATCCGCGCAGTCCGCGCCGCCGCCCCGGCAGGCTGCTTCGTCGGCGCCGGCACCGTGCTGACCGCGCAGGACGTGGACCACGTTGCCGAGGCCGGCGGCCAGTTCATGGTGACGCCGTCACTGGCGGGGTCGATCGAAGCCTCCGCTGCCCTGGGGATCCCC
>JAOWBP010035503.1:0-21401 GCA_028571105.1 Tragopan temminckii
TTTTATAACCCATAAGTGTGTCTGCTGTGTGGAGCGCCGCATTTTCTTACTTTCACAGTGCTGTGGCGAAAGCTTTCATTTTTCTGAGTGTGGTATGTTTGTTTCAATTTTGGTTTGGTGATGATGTTTGGTGTTTTCTATTATTAAACAAGCAAGTATTTGCGAAAATTTTTTTCATATTAATAAAAACGTGAGTAAACTAGAACAAGAAAAAAATATAATATTCAATTTTCAGTTTTCATTTTCAATCATCATCAATCGATTGCAAAAACAATCGATAGATCGATATAGAAAAAATTATATTTGGTTAAGTAAAAAATTTTGAGCGTTTTAGGCTTAGAAAACTTATATTTGTTCCATTTGGAAAAAACGCTCAAAACATTTTACTTAAGCTAATATGATATAAATGGATGATATAATTGAAAAAAATCACCATTGGCCCATTGGCATATTTAGGTCTGTTTCTCTTTCTTTCCCTCTGATTATCAGCACCACCACTTAAAACCTGTCAGCTTGTCGGAATCAAACCTCAAAACATATTTTCCAGCATAGTGATGATGCACAAAATCTCATACACAAAAAAATCTATCTGACAGACCGGCAGGCAAAAAATCTCGCTCTCAATTGCTGACACACCGAAGAAAATTTGAACCCCAGTAATACATTTGTTCCCCTTTCTGACCCAATACGTAAACAAAGGGTGTGTATGCGTGTTTGTGTGTCGTTTTGTGTGGGTGGGTGTGTGATTCACATCTAGATTTTTCTTATTTTTTTTAAAGAGAAAGTTTTCGCAAAAAAATCAAGATATTTTTTTGGTGTCTTACACCAAACAAAAAAAATTAAATGATTGATTTTATTCAATCAATTTTTTTCCACCTAGCACTAGTAAAAACAACATTCCTAGTAAAAAACAACATTCCTAGTAAAAAAACAGCATTCCTAGTAAAAAACCAACAAACTAACATCATTCATTCTTGCTTCCTTGACTTTTGTTTTTTTGGCCAAAGCATTTCTCCGTATTTGTTGTGTGTGATTGATTGGATTGTTGATTTCATTTTTCTCTATTCCGTTTTTTGAATTTTGCAAAAAAAACAAACTCAAGGGTTAAAATAAAATAAATCTCACTTGCACAAATGCTGCTGCTGCCCCCGATTAGAGGATTGGCATTTTATTATTAAACATGCGTTATTTTTTTTTAAACTACGTTAAGTGAATTCAAAATCATCCAAATTCAAAATACGTGCTTAATGAATGTCTTTTTAAAACCTTCTTCATATGAAATTATCCATTTTGGATCAAAAAAGATCCAGAAACAAAATATCCTCGTAAAGATCAACACACACACACACACACACACACAAAACACAAGTACATTCAACAGACGATTATTGAATAATAATATTAAAAAAAAGAAGATTTTTTTATTGATTTTTTTTGGAACACTTGGTGATCTGTTGGATAACTTGCGCAACATGTTGTTTATGTGCGTTTGTCTCAAACAAGCTAAACGATGATTCAAATGAGCTCATCCTCTACTTAATAATCATCATCAAAAAAAAAACAAGATTATAGCTGTTTTGTATGATGAAACAAACAAAAAAAACAGGATATCATAACCGTTTCTAGCTTCTAGATCCTTAAACACGAGAGAGAGAAACATAGCAAAAAAGATTAAGCATTTTCACATAAGCTATATTGCAATTACTCTTCTTGGTTGGTTGGTTAGTTGGTTGATTATTAAGGAAAATGAAAACCCTTAAAACACACATACAAACAATCCTTGTTAATAATGAACAATCCTAGAAACAAAAAACAAAATGAAGCCAAGTAAATATATAGTTTTGGGTTATCCTCGTTTTCTCTTAGTGTGTGTAATGATCTACAACAACTACAACGAGCAATGAAAAAAACTGGGTGAAACATTCATTCAAATGTATTCGGGTTATGCAAAAAAATATACGGGACAACAAGATAATACACCCTTGTGTGTGTGTATGAGAGAGGGGGCTTTAATTACCTCCTTTTTGGCTTAATCCAAATTTTCTTTTTTTTAAGGATAACTAACCAAACTTACGAAACGAAATGACCAAAATCGTCTCCGTGATAATGATTTCTTTTTCTCTCTAACTCTCATTCATTCACTCATCTTTCTCTCTTTTACGAGCACAATAATTTACTTCTTGGTTGGTCTTCCTGCTTTGACCTAACAGGATTGAATGGTTTTAGAGGATGGTGTCATCATCATTTACAAATCATGTTTAAATATTATATTTGTGTGTTTGTGTGTACTGATTTGATAGACTTATAGTGACCGTGTATCACTCACTCAGTCACTCGGTCAAGAGATAATCCTCCCCCTCTTCAACATCCAAATCCATTCCGTTTACATTCATTATCAAAAAACAGCTATGTGTGTGTGATGGGTTGCTTGAAAACTGACCCCATGTTGTTTGGGGTTTACCTGGAAGCTTAAACAAAACAAACATTGAAAAAATCCTTCTAATCAACATCTTAGGGTTACTTGAGGGATTTCAGAAAAAAAGTGTGAACCTTTCAAAAAAACACCAGCAGCAGCAGCAATTTAATCTCATATTCCTAAAACAAGTGTTGTTTGTTTGGTGGTGGTCAACAAGCATCCACACTATCAGATCAGATTAACGCACACACACAAACACTTAACCTCAAGATCTAATTGACGTTTAATCTTTTAAGCTATCTCTCTAGCTTTAAATTCTTTTTTGAAAAAAAATCCAGGTAGGATGACAGATTGACCGAGATTTTTAAGTGAGAGAGAGAGCTTTAAACACAAAAAACAACAACACCTGTTGATTAGAAGATTTTTTTTTGAAAATTCCAACAATTTTCATTCAAAAAACATTTGTCATCGTATCGTGAACACGAAAAAATGATGATGAAAATCTCGTTCGAAGTTTTTTTTATCAAACAAAATTTTTATATTTCTACTTGATTGCGTGTGTGTCCAATTATCATTTTTTTGAGAGGATGTTGTTCATTTATAGATCAATGATTAAGTGAACGAAACATACGAAACACACACAACAAAAAGCGATCTGCATCCGACGAAAAAAAATTTAGATCAAGAAGATGCGAAATCATTACATAACAAGCATAACGAAAATTGCACCCACGTCTCCAAAAAAAAAATCAGATCCTTTTCCGAAGATCTCGCTGCAAAAATGCTGTTGAATCGCAATTAAAACAACAACCAAAACGAATGCGATTTCAAACTTTATTTTTTTGGGAGACACAAAAAATCATAATTTGTTTTTTTCTCTTATACGTTATTTATGGATAGTCAATAAATAATTGTAGATGTTTTTTTTCTGGCTAGAAAGCTAGGTAAAAATTTCATTGAATTCATTTTTTTTCAATATCTTCTTGTGTATAATTAAATAAAGCTTATTTTTTAAAAAAAACAGAAAAAATCAAGGAAAACGCTCACACACACCTTGAGGATTCAAAGGATTCATTCGTTTTTGAGAAAAAGAGAGAGACCAATTTACGAAAACAACGAAAATCCTTTATGGACTATTAGTTGACAAGCAAGCAACAATACACAACAAAGACAATTGAACAACATAAATAAATTTAAATATTTTTGTTTTTGTTTTCACGTAATGGAAAACCACAAAACGACATTTGTGAAGCTGCTGTTGTTTTGGAACATTAAAAAAATGATGTCAAGGATTCAATAATTCAGCCAAAATGGTTGTCACTTGTGTGTGTGTATGGATGACCAAGGTCCATCCAACAACACAAAAAAATCAATTCAATATTTTTTTATGGCTAAACAACATTGAGCAACCATACTGAAACAACACAATCAATAGATCAAATTGATTCAATCAATTCAATCCAATCACCATCTCTTTCTATTTTTTAAATCTACTTTTTCTCTCATCATCATCATTATCATTTACATTTTTTTACGAGCTCGTAATTTAAGGAATCGAACAACAACAAACAACATTGTTACAAAATGAACGACACACCAAATAAAAAATTTTCCATAAATGATTATTATTATAAATATGCTTATTATTTATTCATACAAACGAAAAAATCGATACTATCGATTGTAGGCGTATTATAATTATTTTTCCCCTAAAAAAATTACCCCTTTAAAACATGATAAGAGGAGAGAGGTTTTTTGTGTGTTTCACTTAGATGAGAAAACGCTTTAGGGTTAAAACAGCATAGCTTACAACCCTTATATACCAAACGAAAACGAACAAAAAATCATGGGAAATTCATGACATGGGTGCACTTTTGTAAAGCAAACCCCTAAAGCCAAGAATAATTCATTCTCTCTGAGAAAAATATATTCTTACAAGAAAAAAATTTTGATTCCAAAACTATTAATTATAATCTCTAATTCAAAGTGTTTTCTTTTTGCGCAACGTGCGCAACATTGTGCTGTGCATTAAACATTCATATTACAACAAAAAAATACAAAATTTGTGTAGGCGAAATGAGTTTAAGTGATTTAATTATCAAACAACAACAGCAAAAAAAACAAATCATAAACTTAATTATTAATTATCATTTTAAAAAAATATTAATTACAATTAACAAATCCTAGCCACACCTACCATAGGGTCACCATATCAGAATTGTTTTTTTGTTCCTAGGATTTCTAGAGAGAAAGCACATTTAAAAATTCTAGATTTTTATAGGGGCACACACATATTCTAACCAAAAACGAGCAAAAAAACAACAACAACACAGAAGAAAAATTTGGTTTGTAAAGAAAAAATAATAATAGCTATAAGCAAAAGATAGATAGACACACGAAAAACACGCTCATCATCATCATCTAGCTAACTAAAAAATACAACCTGAATGAATGATTTGATATTCATATTATAATAGATATTGTCTGCTATAATATAATAATGTTGCTTTTGTTCATCATCATCATGATGATCAGCGAACCAACTCGAGAAAATAATAATAATAAGTTCGTAAGTTGTGTTCGTAAAAAAAGAACGAACGAACATTTGGGTGCCTGTTCTATAAGTCGTGCATACCATTTTGGAATAGCCTCTCTCTCTCTATATATCTCTCATACACACTTTTGCTATTCACCCTATAGGAAACAACCTTGAATCGAAAAAAAAAGAACAAGAGAGCATGATTTTTTTCTCGTTGTTACCTGGATGATGATGATGATGGTTGGATGGTTGGATGATGATTACCTGCTGATGATGATGATGATGTATCATCGTTGAAGAACCACCAACAAATGCCATTGGCCATGGTAAAAGATGAACAGAAAACGAAAAACAACAACCAGGTAACCAAAATGTATTTTTTTATAAAAGCCAGCAGAAGCTATTCAGTTTTTCGTTTCGTTTTTGAACAAGAATTTTCGATGTTTTCGGCGATCACATCTTCACTGCTAAAGAAAATTACCAAAAAACACCAAACAAGAGGAGAGAGAAAAATGCAATGTGAAAAACGAGACTTGAATAATAGTTCTGATAGACTGTGTGTGAGAGCAGCAGCAACACTGCCACCACCAAAACGATTTCTATGTTTTCAAGTTCAAAAATATAAGAATCACGCCGAAATGAATGATGAAAACCTATTATCAAGTTTATAAAACGAAAATTCCAGTATTATTTTTTATTTCTGGACACAAGAAACATTGAAGAATAATAATAGATGATGATGATCAGATCAGATCATTTGCAAACATCTTCTTCGTTATCCAGGAAAAAAATTTGGTGATGTCCAATGATCTTTTATTATTTGGATAGACCAAAAACAAATAAAAAAAATCATCATCAACCAAAAAAAAAACACACTAATCAAGTACACCAAAATAATCGATTTATCGATCAATGAAAATCGATTATTTTGTCCTTGTTTTTTTCTGGTTTGTTTGCTTATAATAAGAAATGAAACAAAAATTTGATCAAACAGAACAAAAAGAGTTAATCTTCACAACTAATTTTTTTTAAAAATCTTAATTTTCAAAATGATGATTAATCATTCAACTAAATTTGGTCATTTTTTCTGGATTTTTTTCTGTAGAGAATGAGCAGGAAATGGCTAACAACCCAACCAAAAGGGGTTAACCTTTTGTTTCACCCTCAATTGATCAACCAATAATGATGATTTGTCTGGCTTGTTTTTTTTTGTGGCCAATAAAAAAATTATGTTTCCGGTCTGACATAATTTTTGTTGTTTGTTTTTTTTTCGTGTGATATAATTTTCACAACAAGTCGCGCAAGCTTTGATTTGATTTGTTGTTGTCGTCGTTTTTTTGGTTTGTTTGTGTGCGCTTGTTGCGCGGTATGTGCTTTCACCCAAACATAGGAAACCAAAAAAAAAAAAAAAATGGCCACCCAACATGGTTCCAGCCAACAAAACAATCAATGTTGATTGTTGTTTGGCAGATGATGAGCATCATCATACAAACCAACCATGAACTTTGACCTTTCCACCAACAGACCGACAAAAGTCAATTATTATCTTCTATTACTTTCTCTCCCTGTGTGTGTGTGTGTTCTAGGCCAGCTAACCAAACAACATTTGGGTGTTCGGTTTCTAGTTTTTGAAAAGAAATCTGCTTCTGCTTTTCTAAGCTAGCTAACCATAGCTAGGTTAGTTTTGATTGGTTTTTTTCTTCCGGAAATAGAAACGTACAGCGCCACCTAGCTAATTAAATCAATCAAACAAAAAATAGACCATAGAAATATGTCTTTGAGAAAGTTTGTTGAGAAACAAAAAAAACTAGTTTAGCTTGCTGAGAAAGGTGTCATTCATTCATTCATTCAATTCGTTCTTGAATGGTGGTCCTAGCTAGCTGAATATTCACCAAACACAAATAAACAAGCACAAGGTGATTATTGATTGATTCAATGAAACTAAAACAACAAAAGCAGAAGCAGTTGGCTCAGCTAGCTAGGCACCTAAAAAGTTGCAATTTTGCATTTGTCTCAACGTCAAAAACAACACTGTATAAAAGGAAAACACATAGGCACGATGATTTATGATGAAATGATTGATTTTCATACAAACTATAGGTGGTCTAATTTAGTTTGCTAGTGTTTTTCATTTAAGTTTCTCACCAGAATAATCACCACACAAAACATACAAGAATTCAACCACAACTCCATCTATGGATAAGAATCATAAAACAACCAAAAATCTTTTAGAATAAATTCAATTTAATCTTAACATTTGTGTGTGTGTTTGACCATTTGTCAATCAACCACAAATCAGCTCTAGCTAGCTCAGTCAACCAGCAGAAAAAAACCAAAAAACATGTTTCACGTTTTTGCTTGAAGGCACATGCGTATTTAACATGCGCAAAAAACACGTATTTCCTTTCAACGAAAAAAAACATAATTGAATAACGATAATAAAAAAATTTGGTTGTTGTTCTCGATTCCAAACCCTCAAATCCATGAAAACTATACCTTAAAAATGCTTTTTTAGGTCAAATATTAAGGTGGAGAACACACACACACACACAAACACACCAAAATTCAACATCAAGGTAAAAAAAATCTGTTGCGCTAGCTTGGGCTCGCGAACGATCACAGGACCCGAAATTTTAACAACGAACATTTTTTTGGATGATGATGAAGCAATGGATCATCATTATCATCATCAACATCATGGTGGTCAAAAAAAAATTAGCCACCCAGCCAGCTAGTCAAGCCAGCTAGTTACATTAACAAACTATAGCTAGTCATCAAGCAGCACCCTAATGTCAAAGTTCAACATGGTTTGTGTCTTGTCTGTTTGAGTTCGTGTTCGCCCAAATGTCCGTGATTAACGTTTGGTTGTTTGGTTGGTTGCTTGTTGTTGCTGTTCATTTTCTTGGTGCTGGTGGTGGTCGTGGAGGTGAAAAATTACTTTTTTAAGAAGAATATTATAATAATAAGACCTTAAGAAGAATGATCGACGATTGACTCTAGCTAGCTGACTGACAGATGGACCAACCAACCAACCAAGCAACCAGCCAACCAAAATAGATAATAATTGACTACAAAACTTCAAAAAAAATTTCTATTGGTCAGTTTTCTTTTCTAGGTCTTCTTCGTTTTGTTCTTCTAGGGCACCCAAACACACACACACAATGATCATCATCGTCATTATTCTTTAGAATGTCTTCTCAGCCACCACCACCACCACGAGCAGTCCAACCTCACACCGTGCGCAACAGGGCCAAAAAAAATCTATTCAAAATAATTATAACAACAACAACAAATAATATTTAGCTTGCGCGGCGTGCAAACAGAAAATCCTAATTTATTTCTTCGTGTGTTAGTTTCGTTTCGTTTTTTTTGGTTTGAATGTTTTGCCAGCTAACAAGCAAAACCAGACCAGACCAGGGTGGCCAATTTAACTTGATTGCTCATTGATTTTTAGTTGGGTGCTTGTTTGTTATTTTGGCTGGTTAAGAAAACAAATCTAGCTATGATGGATGCTTTTTTAACCCTTTCCCGGTTTCTCTCTCGTTTTTTATCCACAGTTGCGAAATTCACAACCAGAAAAAAAGAGTTTTATTAATTATTACCCTAGCTTGTTGAATATCCTAGGGGGTTGTGTGTGTGTGAGTTCACCAGAGTGTCGGCCGGTCGGTCTGGACTAATCGACTTGAATAAAAAAAAAGATTTCATCACACGGCCACACACACAAACATCTATAGAGAAAACAAGTCCAGCAGGATACCATTTTTTTTCTTATTATAAGAATAATAGCCACTGATGCGCTGCTGCTGGCGCGGCGATGGTGGCGGCTGTGGTGGTGGTGGTGGTGATCTAACACCCCAACAAACACAAAAAAAATAGCACCCGAACAACTTTACCTTCACCTTCACTTTTCCCCATCAACCAACCCCTCACAAACAACAACAAAACCGGCTTCTTATTCGTGTGTGTGTGTGTGTGGTGTTGTGAGTGTGCGATGATCATTATCTTCCACCATCTCTCTCTCTTTCTTCAAACAAGAATAATAAGAGAATGATAATAACAGACAATCCATTAGCTCAATCTCCAAAAGGGCCACCAAAGTTGGCTTGGTTTGAAGATGATGTTGTTTTATTATTTCAAGAAGAAGCATTTTTTTGGCCAACAGTGGATGCGCTAAATGATGTTGATAACCAGGGAGAGAGAGAGCGTGCGTGTGTGTGTGTGGATGCAACCGTGAAACCACACTTGAACATCAAAAAGTTAGAAAAAAAATATAAGATCCTTAAATTAGATTTAAGGATTCTTAACGAATATTTTAAACGTAGGATTCTATTATTGGGTGATAATGGTTTTTGTTTGGTAATGATGACCTATGATGATGATGGTGGCCAGGTTTTCAATGATTCAGTCAATGGCCAGCCAAAAAACTGCTGAACGTTCACCTTTTGAAATTTTTGAAATTTTAAAAAAAAAATGTTTATTTGATTATGTAATAATTGATAATCGATTCACTAGAGAAATGGATTCTGTTTTTTCTGTCCATCATCATGAGATTTTGATTGCTAACATAATGGATTTTTATTATCATAATCAAGAATCCTAATCATCATTAAATGTTCATGAATCATTTTGCCACCCGAAAAAAACAACACAACAACAAACAAACAAAACGTCAGACGTTTAGTTGTTGGTTGTTGATTGTTGTCTCTAAGCAACCAACCAAGCCAAGCAAGCTATCCAAGCTATCATAGTGAAAATGTGAATATTTCAACTAAAACATAAAATTAAATGAAATGGACACACACACACGCTGAATAAATCATCATAATTATACACGTAAAAACTGGCAAACAAACAGATCTCACAAGCAGTCTACAGTTATTACTGGCTTTTGTTTCTGGCAAAATTCAACCAAAAAAACACTAGTAAAATTCTTATGTTTTCAAGTATGCCAACCACAATTTAACCCTTTTATTTTAACCTCTTTTTAACCCTTTTTTAAAAAATAAAACCAATAATTTTTCTTTCAATACTTATATAAGAAACAAAAAAAAATTTGACAAATGTGGCAGCGGCACTGTATTTTGAGTTTGTACCTGTCTTGGCAATCATCACCCAGGTATAACATTAATTATATTATGCTGTTTTGTAAACGAACAATATAAATAAATTATTAAAATTATAGAGTAAAATATATTTTTAGTAATTTATTATTGTCCAGGTGTCCAGGTGTGTGTTCCAGAAAGACAATTGTCTTTTGTTGTTGGCTGGTTTCTCACTCTGTGTGTGTCTATTTGTCTATTTGTCTATTTCCTGTGTATTAGCCAACCAACCAAAAAAAGACAGCCAAAAATCCCGCCCAATTGATCCAATGACACTATAAAAATATAAGCTAGCTAACAACTAGAAAATTAAGTATTCAAAAGGTGTGTTGTTGTGTGTTGTTCAATGATATTCGTCTACCAGGAAAAGAACAACACCCAAGCTGGTGTCTATGTGGCTGTGTGTTTCATAAAAAGTGTAATCCAAATTTGATCTTCAATGACAACAGAATCACGATCCAAGCTTGAATGATGAAATGTTCGTGCCATCATCAAGTCTTGTACAAAGCTAATATAATTATGTTTAGATGATGATAATTTCATGATGATAATGTCCAAAATGATTGCACAAACATGATCAAAAGGTGTGAAATAATTTGCACCATTAGTATTCTATTATATAGATTCATTTTATCAAGCCATTTTAGGAATTATAATGTTCTATTTCTCTTAGAGATATGGTGCTGCCTTTTTTCCATCGTTTAGCCAATAGCCAAAATATATTTAAATGTTGGAAAGGATTGTTGATTAGCTTAAATTAAAAGAAGGCATCCATCTCACTGGTGTTGGTGTGTGTGTATTAAAATATGTTTATGATAATGAAAAACATGAGGTGTGTCACCACCACCATCATGTCATAAGCACTTTTGACCTTGTTTTTTTATATAATTCCAATAAAGGAAAAATCCATAAGAGAGCTTTTTTGTGGAAAAAAATAAAACCAAAATGATTTACGATGACAAACCCAGAATAACAACAACCACCACTACAAAAAAATAAAGGAATTTTTTACGATCTTACCCCCCTCTTTTCCTCCCTAAAATCATTAAAATATCATAAAAATAAGGTTTTTTGGATTGTAAGATTCTAGTGGATTCTTGTTACGACCCTCCCACCACCATCACCACACACGCACAACTATTGCCAGCATATTATTATCCGGAAATCTATTCATCTTTAAAAAAACATCTTAAAAATTCAATTCAATTTTTGACATCAACCACACACACACAAACGCACTAAAAAACAGAATCCAGACAAGGAAAAAAAATTTATTTGGACATTTATAACCCTTTTTTTATTATTATGATTAGTATTCATAAATTTTTCTGATTCTTTTTGATCTGTTTTTTGCAAAAAAAAAAAGATCATAACTTGCGCAACAAGTTTACAATGGTGGTCCTGGTAAATTTTTTTTCTATGGCTTGCCGGCACATAAAAACCAAAAAAAAACTGCGCATTTTTTCAAAAAACATAAAGAAATAATGAATTACACTTGTAAAACTAAAGCAGGTTTGTTTCCTAGTAATTTTTTTAACTAGTAAATATTTAAAAAAAATACTTGGAAAAAACTAAAATTATGAATGTTTTTTTTACTAGGATAGAACCCCTTTTTTTACTAGGAAAGTGAGAAAACAAATTACACCAGTAAATTTGTATGACAAACAGAATTTTCTCATGAATTCTTTTTGTATTGAATCAATTAATCTTGAAAACAGAAAAATTTTTTAAACTTGGCGTTTAACACAAATTTACTTGGGAAACAGAAGAAAACAAGATGAAAAATTCTTCTAATAAGCTCACCAAACAATTCATTTCATTTTACTGGGAAAATATATTTTTTTCTTGTTTGTGACATGTTTTCTCTGTTTGTAAATGCTGTTTCTCTAATCACACAAATGTGCTAATTACTCAACACCATTATCAAATTTATGTTTGCGTGATTTAAAAATTTGTTCAGATATGAACACAATTAATGACCAAACCAAAAAATGACCAAAAACGCCATCTAGATTTTTTTAATAGTGAATAATTTAGAAAGCAACTCTTTTTTTTAACCCGTTAGTGTCAAAATTATGAAACAACAACATAAAAAAACAAGTAAATTTTTAAGCAATTCTAGCAGTTTTAAACACAAAATCGAGAACAAATCTGGTTTGTTTGAATAAATTGAGCAATCCATCATATGATCATGCGATCACATGGTCACTAATTCTTAATTCGGATCTCAAACCCGCATATCTTATGGATAATTGAAAAACGAGAATTTTAATCAAAATCTCCATAAACAAATAATACAAATCTAAATTAAGTAACCAGAAACCAAATTAAATTTAATCAATTGATTTGTTTACCAAAAATATATTCTATTTGTGTTGTTTGTTTGATCAAAAATCACACACTGAAATTAATTGATCATTAATTGAGCCCGTATATTCTTTTTTTTGGTTAGTATCCTGATGGTATCCCGATAGAATCCATTTGCCAAACACAAAAAAAACAAGTATCCTGATCATTTAAGCATTTTGTGATTGATTAATTTACCAAAAAAAAAATGATTGTGACACGCATCGAAGTAAAAAAATTGATCGAGAAAAATTCGTATATAAATAGAGCCGGCCAATCTCAACTCAATTCAGATTGCATCAATTCGTCTAATTGTCATCTCTCTCTTCCAAAACCAGAACCGGAAATCCAATTTTGAATTTTCCAAGAGAAAAATCCTTTTTTCCATTAATTTAGCTTTCTAATTTTTTTCTCTAGATTATAAAAAATGTTGATAAAAACAACGATGTCACTCGTCTCGACGTAAATTTGGTTACGGTTGTCACCGAGCCAGCAAACCACAAAATCACTTCAGCCATTTAGCCACACATGATCATTCATTCATTTATTCATTTAGCAAATGCCGGTAAGTTTTGACCAGCAAAACTATGTTTGTTTAGTTAAAATTTATATTAAGAGAATGATTCAAATTTGATTTGAACACACCCTTAAAAATTCAATCCTTTCACCTTATCCCTTAACCCTCTAGGTACTTTTTTTACGAGCTCGTAAATGAAAGCAAAAAAAACAGACAATATTTATTAGGTCATTCAAAAGGTTCACTCGGTTTTTTTTCCAAATGATTTATTTTCCACTGTGATTATTTAAACTAAATTTAACCCTTTCAGTAAAAAATGAGGGTTAAACATTCGGCACCACCCACCAAAAAAGATTTTTTATAAAGAAAAAAAATTTAATTTTAAAAAAATCGGATGAACTTTTTGATTGACCTAATTATAATTGCTCATCATTTCATTTATCACCGGCTAGATGGCGCCACTAGTTCCCATAAATTGCCCAATAATGCATGCTTATATCAATCAGCTAGCGCCATCTATCGACCAAAAATTGTATTTGAACAAAAAAAATCCTCTTATAACAGAAAATAACGCTATTATTAACCCTATTTATTCACCAAAAAAAAGGATTTTCTCATTTTCATTGGAATTTTAGGTTTTTAGTGTGTGTGTTTGGCTTGCATTGGTTGGTTGGTTGCTTATTTTTCAATTTGCAACAACAACAACAACACTATTTTCGTTTGTGCTTTTCAAAATTCAAAAGCTTTAGCTGCTTAAAATTTTTTTTCCAAAAAAAGCTGAACAACAAAACATTTTTTTTTTGAAAATTCAATTTTCTTTGCAGACAAGTTTTCATCATCATTGTTTGTTTGGTTGGTTGGAAAACTTAACCAGTTTGCTTGCTTCTACCCTAACTTTGCCTCCCAAACTCTTCCCCTAACTCTGCCCCTGCCTCCGCACCAACAAAATATTTTTTTTCAATTGAATTTTAATTCAATTGTAAACCAATTGTTGTTATTGTTGATTGTGAATTTATATTGGCTGTGTATATATCTCAATATAATTCAATTGTGTCACATCATTTATGAAAAGTGTCAAATTTTTATATTTTTTAAAAAAATCGTAACAATTTTCTTTTTTAAATTTATGACATACAATCGAAAAAAAAGTTGTTGAGAGTTGTTTGTCGATTATTTTTGGCTTTGGATATGATTACGTTTGGATCCTGGCTTCTGTGAATCCTGGATTGTTGGATTCTGGAACCTAGCGAATCCATCTGGATTTTTTTTCTTGGATTCTGGTTCCTGTTCTGTGTTATTTACCCTAAGGTTTATTTTCTGAATATTCTAGCCGTCCAAAAATACAAACTTTGAGAAAACTTTGTTGAGGAAACCAACGTAAATATGGTCAAATTTTCTTGCTGTTACCAAAAAAAAAATAACTTTATAACTTATCAGTTAATACGATATTTTTCTTATGGGTTGCTCAAGTCAATCAATTTTCAATGAACCTGGCAAAAAAAGGTCTCCCTCTCTATAACTCTTGCCTTCCATTAAAAACAAACAGCTTACAACTCAACAATCAAAACTTTTCTCTATCCAAAACCAGCAAAAAACGCACCCTAAATCCTTTTTTTTGATGGTAAAACTTTTAACTGGTTACGTTGTTTATGAACAATTCATTTCCATATATTGATTAGTGTGTTACCGTTATTCTCTAACTCTTTGTTCACTGTTTCTCGTTGTTTGTTTCAATGTTAGAATTTGCTGTGAAATTCAATTTGCTGTTTTTGGCTGACTGGCTGTCCGTTATTGTTTTTTTTTTGGTTTTCTGGCCTGATTATATAGGGGTCTTCTTCACACAAACCATTTTTTTGGACCAAAATGTTGGCTGCTTGGTTAAGCAATCTTCTTTTGGTTTTGTTCTACTGCGTTTCCTGTTCTGTGTGTGTGTGTCTAGTTCTGCTGGCGGTGGTTCATTTTATAAAAGATCATATGATGCAATAATAATAAACTCTATTATTATTGATGTTTGTTTGTTTGTTTGCTTGTATCTTTCATTGGTTCAGTTTTTTTGTTCTTTGGTTTTCTTGTTTAGTTGTTTATATACATTGTGCATATTATATTAGCTTAAGTAAAAAGTTTTGAGCGGTTTTTTCTGCTGTTTTTCTCTGAATGAAGTTTGTTCGAGAAAAAAAATTATTTGTATACCTAGACCTAAAAATGGTCCTAGTTTGGTCTCGGATTTTGATTTCTAAAATCTTTTTTTTTTGAATCGATTTGATGTTTGTTTTTTTTTGGTAATCCTCTGAAAACAGGAAATGAAACTTACATCCGGAGATATTTGGCTTTCTATAAAAAAACGCTCAAAACTTTTTACTTAAGCCAATATATTATATAAGCAATAATCAAATATTTGTCTTTCTCATTTCACTTTGGTTTATTTGAATTCAAAGTTTTTATGAATATTGTTCGTTGGTTGGTTGTTGTTCATGTTGGTCTTGTGTCTTGTGTGTCTTCTTTACCATCAACCGATTATGATCGACCCATGTTTTTGGTTTGGTTTTATATTGCTCTCAATGCTTCATTTTAGCAACACTGTTTCATCAATGTTATATTGGTTTTTGGTGGTGGTGGGTGATATAAAATGTTTATATTATCATCTCCCTAATTCTACCTCCAACCAACCAAAAAAAAACCTCGAAAATTTTTCCTCACAGATACCAGAAAAAACAAACATTTTACAACACTTTTTCCTATCTAAATTTATTCTCAGTTTTTTTTGGTTAGAATGAAAGGGTTGGCGTTTGTCATTAACAAATTACTACACTAAAATTCGCCAAATACGCCAACTAGAAATAACTTTTTAAAAAACCTAAAACGCTTTTGTTTTGTACATAAAGAGTTATTATTATTGTGTGTGTTAGCAAATGAACAACATATGGTTTTTTGCTGGTTTTATACACAGTTTCCGGAAAGTATCTTTTTCCCAAAAAACAGTGAAACAAATATACAAATTGATATTAAAATAATATCCTATAATATATCTTCTTTTTAAAAAACCCTTTAGCAACCAAATAGAAACAATTATAATAAACTAACACAAATGGGTTAAATTACAAAGTGAAAACGAAGAAAACAAAAACAAAAAATTCGATATGGAAGACCAACTTTAAAAAAAATTTTAAAAACACTTTTCTAGAGAAAAAAATAAATTTGTTAAATTTATAAAACAAAAAAAACACTTTATTTTTTTTAAAAAAGGCGGAGCAAACAAACAAAACAAGATAATTTTACTGTGGAAATAAAAAAAATATGGAAGAAAGAGGTGGAGCTTAAATGTGAAAATGAAGAAAAAAGGGAGGGGTTTAAATGTGAAAAAGAGGAAAGAAAGAGGTGGAGCTTAAATGTGAAAAAGAGGAAAAAAGGGGTGGGTTTAAATGTGAAAAAGAGGAAAAAAGCGGTGGAGTTTAATGGAAAAAATTAATGGAAAATTGATTTTTTTCTTCCTTTTTTTATGATGATGATGATGCAAACAACCCCAGAAAACAACGGTACATTTAGCGTGACATAACGAAAAAAAACACGACAATAAGAAGATTGTAGTTGATTTAATTATTGCTTCACTAAAATAACTTGAGTTTTTCGTTGTTGTTGTTGTTTTTTTCTCTCGTTTGGTTGATGATTGATAATAAATTATTTAATAATAAAGTTCATAGATTCTTATGTTGGTTTTCTCGTATTCGTATGCTTGCTTGCTTGGTTGTTTGGTTGGATGATTATTTACAAAAAAAATTCTTTATTCGGCATTTTTATTAACAAGTTGTTTTTTTATGGTGTGGATTCTTTTGGATAATCAATCAATTTTATGATGAACTTTGAACTTTGTGAACAAAATTATTTTTTTTTTTTTGTTTTGGTTGTGAATCATTTCAGGAATCCAGAATCCAGAATCTAGGTATACAATTTTTTACGAGAAAAAAATCTTATTTAGTTTTCTTACTTTTCCCCAAAAATAAATCAAAAACACTGTTTTTATTTGTACAAAAAAAGCTGTTAAAAATAATAAGAATATTGCATGGAAATTTCCATCTGCTAAAGACATATTCTCACTGACATATTCTAAACTAGAATCATTCAACCAGAATATTAAATGATCATATAGGGAAATGGAGAGAGACCAATGGTCCAAAACAGACCTAGGAGACACTGGAGACATATTGGTGGTAAATAGCCAAAAAAATCCTCTGCTTCCTTTCCTATCTGACAAAACTAACAACTGTGACGGGATAACCAACAAGAAAAAAAACCAGAGAGAATCCACCCAGAACAAAATAACCTGAGGCCATATAATAAGCATTGGAATACAACACACTCACCAACATGAAAGTTTTGTCGGGGACCAGAAAAGTTAACAAACCAACCAACCAACTATTTAAGAGAATCCTGTAAAGGTCCCTGTTTCCTCTAAACAACTAAAAAAAGTCAAGCGGTTTGTGATTTTCAAATAAGATTCCACTCAAACAAGAATCTTAACCTAAAAAAAGCATAGCCAGAAAAAAACAGCCTAAGGAAAAGGGTTAACTGTGAAATGTTGTTTATTATTCTAGGATATCAAGAATCAAATAGGAAAAACAACACACCACCAAAACAACAACATTATAATTTGCAATTTTATGGAAAACTATTAGACAATAAGACAACAACAAGAATAAATTTAGAAGAAACACACAAGAAAACCAAGCAAAATTAATAGAATTATATTATTTTTATGCTAAGAACAAAAATTCTTGTATTCACATATAGAGAATTCATTCTATATTCTTCTATCAGGAATATTCTTCACGATTCCAGAATTTTATTATAAAAAATTCTTATATCCAGACCAGTAAAAAAAAGCTAGTGTATATTTTTTTCATAGGAAACAAAATTCAGGTTACGTCATTATGGAAGTTTTTTTTTAAAAGAAAAAAATTTTAAGTCAGCAGAAAATTCACTCTGCCGAATCTTTCTGGTTGTGTCCGTTTTGGTGAAATTCACAAAATTTATGTATTGCCACACACACTCACTCACCAAGCAAGCAATCAAGCAAAAAAGTGGATCCTTGTGTTCCAAGAATATTGGAGAATATTATTTAGGTTGCATCCTAAAAAAATATGAGATGAATACCAGAATACAACAAGATTCTTTCAAGAGATCCTAAAAAGAAGATGATTCTTGTTGATCTTTTGTATCTAAGTGCTAAAAAGTTTAGCATTATTAAGTTTATAGAAAGCTAATAAAACTAAATCAAAAAATATGTTTAACAAAAAAAAGAAAGGGTTAAATCCTATTTCCTTATAAATCATCAAAAAATTCCAATATTTTTTCAACTAATCTTTTCTTTATATTAACAAAAAAATGATTTTCATTCGTTTATTCATAAATAACGGATTAATTCACTTTGGTTTTTTGTTGATAGATGTTTTCTTTGGAAGCAAAATTTGCGAGCTAGGTTCCAGGATCGTGAGAAAACTCGTTTTCCTTGTTTTTAACCCGTTAACGAACTCTTTTTTCAGTTTTTTTTATTGGCGGAATGTTACAGCTGCCAGAGAAAACCCCAGAAAAAACTCTAAAAGCAAAAAAAAACGAACGAGGAATACAACCGGGAACCGATATCCGATCCGGCATACACACTGAGAAAAAGCAAAAAACGATATTCTTGGTTGTGTGTTTTTCTTATTTTTTTTCTTGGTTGGTTGGTTGATAACGGCCTAGTGAGAATATTTTTGCTCTAGTCTAGCATACACACACACAAAAAAAACTACTATAGCAACTCATATTCTTGGATCGATAAAACAGCCATTATGAAAAACTTAAACACTGTCTCTCTGCCAGTGTCTGGTTGTCTTGCTGCTGTCTTTTTACCCAACTCAGTAACCCTTTGTTTCCCAAACTAAAAAAAAAATAAGTTTTTCCTGTGTGTTTTTTGGCTGGTTACTTCCTTTCTTATTTTCTTCATTGAATTCTTCCGTTTTTTTTTCTAGGAAAAACAAACTACTTTCTAAAAAAACTTTAATTGATTAGAATTAATGTGAAAAAAAGCACTTAGTTTGATTTAAATAAACGTATTTTATGAACGATTCTTTAAAGATTACTTTTTCGTTTATTTTTCCTTGATTGGACATTTGATTGGGTGATTAGCTTGATTGGTGTTCATGGTTGAACGCTTATAAAGAATTTAGCAATTAAACCGGAAATCCAAATACAGCACAACATATCCTGATGGTGGTGACAAGTGATGAAGATAACAAGAGAAAGAGTTCCATTTCGGTTCATTCAGTCAGTCAATCAATCAATCCAGTTTAACCCAAGCAAAGATATTTTCTCTTGTCAACACAAGCTCCGCCCATAAAAAGCACCATTGACAAGTTAATGACACACCCCGGCTGCACTACAATTTCATGATTGGTTTTTTTTTGTTTTTATAACGTTCGAAAAACAAAAAAAAACAGCTAATCAAGAACCAGAAGATGATGATGAGGAGGAGCTTATTAGTTTTATTTTCAACTTCCGCTTCCTTTTTTGTGTGCTGTTTTATAATATTTTTTTGGGAAAAAAATAGTTCATTTATTATTTATGAAACTTGGGATATAAAAAATTTGTTGGTGTTTTCTTTGGCAAGTGGGAAATTGCCAAACAAAAAACAAGCCAGCTGGTCTGGTTTATATATTTTTTTATTATTATTAGTATTGATATACAATAAAAAAGGGGGAGGAGCTTAACACATGCACACACACAATGTGTATTTTGAATATTTTGATTGGTTGGTTGTTTTTTTTGGCAATCAAATAAAATCAAATTGAAGAAAAATACAACGAAACAAGACGACGACAAGGAGGAAGAAGATGGAGCAAGCAAAAACCGACCAACACAAATCATGTATCCAAATATTTATTGAGCTAGTTATATTTATGTTTATTTAGGTTTTCTCTAGTCTTCTCTTTGGCTTTCTCATCAAGCTCAATTCTGTCTTTCTTGGCTTAGTCACCCCCAAAAAAATGCAGCATTGAGAATATGATTGAAAAAAGATATGATTTATGGGCAATAGATATATAGAAATCATAACAAAAATGAGCACCAGAAATGGATTCTAGGTCGTTTATCTGGATACTTGGATATTTATTTTTTTTTACTGGGGATATAAAAATTCAATGCAGCATTTCGGAAGGAGGATCTGTTTTTTGTTGTTGTTGTTGTTGTTTTTGGGACTGTTTCTTCCTAAAATGAATAGAAAAACAACCAACCAAAACCAAACAACCAGACGGCTACTAACCATAATAATAATTCTCAATGATTCTCACTGGATTCTGGCTGGATTCTTGGATACTCTCTCTCTCTCTCTCTTCACATCTTGGATACTCTGGCCCTGTGTGTGTTTTTGTGTGTCTCTCTCTCCTATCTACATCGATAACGATGATTTGATGCGGATACTAACGGAGAATTGATTTTGTTATTGTTGCTGTGGTTAGTAGTTTTTTGTTTTTCTTGTTTTGGTTTTGTTGCTTTGGTGTTTTTTTTCGTATATAGTGGCCCTTGTGTAAACCTAGTCTGGCCCTGGTCTAGGGAGACCTATTTGGACATAGAAACCCAAAAAATAAAAATCCCAAAAAAACTTAGTCCCAAAAAAATAAGGTTTATGTTTTCTCTCCTACACACACACGCACTAATAGCTAAAGGCTTAATAATACAACCCTTTTATTATTAGCAACAATAAAAAACAACCTCCCACCCCTGGTGTTACGCCCACTTACCACATCCACCCACCTACTTGTACTAAAACAAAATATAACAAAAAAAAGCTTGTTAATGCAAGTCAATTTGTTTTTTCCTTTTTTATTATATTTTAGTATGAAGAAATCACATCATTTTGAACCTAAAACACACACACAAAACACAGACAATTCTTATGGATTCTCTTTTGTTCCGGAAATCCCCCTGGTTCCACACTAGTAGGAGGAGAGTGAAAACAACAAAACAGCAGCATTCTTTTATGTTCTGCTTCTACTATCCTATTTTTTTTATATTTTCTGTTTGTGTTTGTCTCAAATATGCAATCATAATAATAAATAAGAGCAAGTTATTTTCTAGAAAAAACAGCAGCATCCTAACAAACAGAAAAAAACAACAACAAGAGCATAGGAATATATAGGAATATAGGAATATGGCACTTATATTTCCAAGCTATTTTTATTATTATCATTTCTTCTGGTACATTATCTTATTATTATTATGGTTTGTCAAATGGCTTTCTTTATAAAAAAAGACACCAAACACGCCTCTTTTGTACTCCCCTCCTAAAGATATCTCACCTCTCTCTCTTTCTATCTACCAGACACACCCCCACAATTTAAGAGCTTTGACCAAGAAGAGAAAAAACTATATATATATGAACGGGAATAAGTGCTAGTGGCAAACCATAGTTGCATTGTTGTAACAACTATATAAGTAATTGTTGTGTATTTT
>JAOWBP010035551.1:0-21395 GCA_028571105.1 Tragopan temminckii
TCACACGGATGCTTTTCCTATGGATTCGTCTTTCTTCCAGAGGTGTCCTTGGTTCTCAAGCCTCGTTTCTTGCTTCGTATCTTCTGACCAGTTTTTCTTGTACTCCCACATTACGCAACGTGCAGAATAAGTCTGTTCAGTAGGAAATGGTTCTGTAAAACAACAGAAAATGGGAGAGTTCCAATTCAAAAGTATACCTCAGTTAGCAGGGCTTCCTGAACAGATCTAAACTATTCATACAATTGCTTACTGTTCCTCAGATACAAGGCTACTATATCTGGCAGTATCTGATCGATCAGAACATTCAAAAGCCAAATAAAACCGTATTTTGTAGATCGATGAACTCCTCCCTGCATCAAACCCAACCTTGAAATGCATCTTCAAGGCGTCACTTCAAAAAACATTCCGAAGGTGTATAAGAATATTCCTAATGCGATTAAAAATTATGCTCTTCTGTTCTTGACAAAAAAGAGCATATAATTGCTTATCTCAAAGGAGAGTTCATCCAATGCGTGCGAAACGTATCTCTTAATAACTTGGGCGTCAACAATTGCTGGAATATTGACTGGTTACACGTCATGTGCCAGGAGGTGCTTCCCCTTGTTCATTGTCTGAAAGAGACAGAACAATTCACGGTGAAGAGCAGAGAATAAACGAGGAGGATTTCAAGATGAGTAGCACTTTTGCAGCGAAAGATGCTGGAAATGCATTCTGTCCTTAAAGTGAGCTCTCAAAAAGGTACTGCAAGAGTAATAGCAGTTGTTTTTTTCCTGGTGTGCAGTAGGAACATGCAAGAAAATGCAAACATGCATCTCTTCCTAGCCAGACTATTCAGCAATGGCAAAGACTCAGACCGGTGGCCTTGCCCATTTCGCTCCATCCTTTTCTGCTCTCTCTTTTCCAGGAATGTCGCTTGTTAAAGATGCTGGGTGAGAGATAAGAGGGAAGCTACGGCTGCAGTTTACAATGAGTAAACAGTGCCATTACAAGCACTAAACAGACTCTCTTTATAAGTTCAACAAACACAGACGACAA
Organism: Tragopan temminckii; assembly: GCA_028571105.1. Lineage (NCBI taxonomy): Eukaryota > Metazoa > Chordata > Aves > Galliformes > Phasianidae > Tragopan > Tragopan temminckii. Next base: position 1,036 of record JAOWBP010035551.1, read on the forward strand.
ACAGGAAAAGACAATGCTTCTTTTTTCTGAAGATATTTCAGGGAAAAAAATCAGAAGAGTACATACACCACAAAATAGACGGCTCCGGTAGTACTATAAACTCGCCTCTCTACTCTCTTGCCAATGAGGAGCTCTCTTGAAAAGCAGGAGAGCACATCTGCGGCTCAAAGTACTGGCTCAAGGCAGGGAACAAAGACCAATCAGAGCTTCATACTTTACCTCCGTCCATGCCAGCTCAGTCCCACAGTTGATCTCGCTGAATGCCACGGCCATCAGAGCGGGTGTGAAAGCTAGAAAGGAAAAAAGCCACACTTCTATTTTCTGTTTTCGCTCACCAAACTGCTGAATGACTTCCTTAGAACTACTCTCAGTTAACCACCGGTACAGGCAGGTATTCTAGAAACAAACACTTTCGCCAGTCAATTCAAACGTGACAGTCTATAACGCAGCATTTTAGGAACTGGCTATCCCTGTTCAAGCAGATGGGGATTCTGGCACTAATCAGCAGATGGATTTGCCTTGAGCACTCTGATAGCACAGTAACAGGGCCGTGAGATGCCTCAAAGAATACCCAGTTTTGGTAGAGACATCAAGGAACATGAAGCTCTAACTCGCCTGCCGCATACAGGGCCACCAACCTCCACATTTAATACTAGACTAGGCTGCCCAGGGCCACATCCAATCTGGCCTTGAACACCTCCAGGGACGGGGCATCCAAAACCTCTCTGGGCAACTGTTTCAGCACCTCACAACTCTCTCTGTAAAGAACTTCCCCATGAAATTCAAACTAAATCTTCCCTCTCTCATCTTAAAAACTTTTCCCCTTTTTCGGCTGTTATCTACCCTTTCAAAGAGGTGATTCCCCTCCTGTTTGTAGGCTCCGGTTAGGTACTGAAAGGCTGCAATGAGGTTATACTGCAGCCTTCTTTTCACCACGCGGAACAAGCCCAGCTCCCTCAGCCTGTCCTTGTAGAGGAGGTGCTCAAGCCCCCTGATCATCTTTGTGGCCCTCCTCTAGACCCTCATCAGCAACAATTTGACTTTGTTGTTTTGTGGGCCCCAGACCTGAACACAGTACTCCACATGGGTCCTCACAGGAGCAGAGTAGTACAATAACCTCTGTCCACCCCTCTTACGATTTATATACTATGTTCTCAACACCTCAATTCCTCTCCGTCTTTCCCACACTGTTTCAGCTACTTACATGATTCTACAAGTGGAACAAGGAAGCCTCTAAGTCAGAGCTCAAGCTCTCCTATGAAGGCACACAGCACGCAATGCTCCTACTCTCTTTCTAGCCGCTGATGACATCACAAGGTTCACAAGGCTTCTCCGCAAAGACGGAAAATGTTCGGAGGGAACATCACGTCACAACACCAGAACATTCCAACACACCACCCCAACGTTCTGCAATCAGTGAATGGGTGGAATTCTACCTCAGCCAAATCCTGCAGAAGATGGCATGTGTCTTTCATGACAGAAGTGCAGGAGTAGGCTCTTCCTCTAATGGATCCTCATACAACTGGCCTCATTCCATCCCTCTGGTGGTCCTTCGTACCGTGAGGCAAATGGACTCTTCCTCCCAGCAGCGTACCTTTCAGTGCTTGTCATATGTAAAATCCACACTAGAGTCCTTTTTTTAAATCAAGGGCAGTTTACAGCACCGATCCTTTTCACTTGTACAAAAATAATAATAAATAATAATAAAGGAGGAGATGCAACCAGGCATCCTTATAAATTTATTACAACTGCTTTCGTCGCCTCATCCCCTACCCCAAGTCCTGGATGATGCCCACAGGCTTATAGTTGGATCTTAATTCCGCAAGAATCCTTTCACAGTACTCGGTGAAAAAGAATGCTACATATTTTCCGTGTACTCATACTCAACCAACAATGGCATCATACTAACCTATACAGAAGCATCCAAACCATGAGCATGCACAGCCCCTGCATTGTCAGAGGAGCCCGCATCTCACCTTCAGACCTCATTGCAATTCTAGTTTTTTACACTGATCAAACAGGACATGTTTCTGCGCAAAAACCATCTGAAGGCATGGTTCTTGACTTTCTCCACTTGGCCAACTGAGAAAAAGCAAGCACTAAGAACGAGAATAAGGAGCACAGGATTCAACCTGAGCCCGATTCCCAAACCTATGTCCTGTCATAAACTGGATGTGGACTCATCCACCAACCCTGTCAGGACATAAGCACATGCATCATTTTTTAAACGCATTAAGGACAATTTTTTGAAAGCCAGTCGCTAATGAGCTTCATTTTTTATGTAATCAAGAACTTTGAATTGGAACACACTAAGCCTGAAAAAGTAAGTGAGATTCTGGGGATGGATGTGAACATATAAATTTTTAAGAGTAAACAAATTTTCCATTGATATTCATGCATTTATCTTCAAGGAAGATCATATTTCATTATGATATCCATGGGTTTTTCGCCTTTGAAGAAGTTATCAAGAAAAAGATGAAGTTACTGTAAAGCTCAGTTTGCAGTGACAAAATTGATGCTGTGAGGACTACACTGGTTATGGACATTTGACAGAATGACAAAACTGAGACTACGAGAATTTGCTTACTTTGCTTAGATTGGAAACAGTGCAACAGTTAAATGCGTAGGAATTCAATTGATTTTGAGAAAATTTAGAAATAGAGTCCAAGGAGAAAAAGAAGTTTGATAGTCCTGTTATCGTCTCATTTAACATAAATCCTTTATCCTGTGCTAACAATTGTACTTTGGCTTTCCTAGTGCGTATAAGCTTTCCTCTCTGCATCTGAATCTTGTCAATCTTAGGAGCATAGATGCTAAGAGATCGAAGTGGAAATTAATCTCTGAAGTTCTTCAGCTTTCCTCTGTCTGTAACGCAGTCATTACAGTAAATCACAATATTTAAGTGATAACACAATGTACACGTATAAAGCGAACAAACTCTAATTCCTCAAGAAATACTTCCACAATTTTGAAATATACTATTCGTTAATATTCTAGTCATATTATGGTGAATAACATGGCCAGCCAAAGAACGCTAAAAAGACACTTGCAATAACTTCTGCTGTTTATTATACAGAGTAGAATCGGAATATTATCTCGAAATATCGTGATTGGTTTGGGACCTGAGAAACAGGGTGTGCTGGATGAAAGTCACAGTTTGGCAACATAGGCGTACCGCCACTCAACTAGGTCCCCCTAGGTTATACACTTGAGGCACTGTAAATTGAAGGGGAAGTGAGCGAAGATGCAAAGGAAACGTTGCCTAAAATGCCGCCAATAGTGAGGCATTCAGCTATGCGTCTCCAGACTGCCTCCACAAATTCAGGCATAACGATTCTTGCTGTTGTTGATTACATCCTCATGGTAAAGGAAGGCCACAACTGCAGATGGATCTGACTCACGCGGTGGTGTTCTGTCTTCTCGGGCCTGGATAAAGCACACAGCTAGAAGACCGAGATCTGCTTCATACCTCGGATTATAACCCATTAATTGTAGTGCAGGCAGCTAGAAATGAAATAGATTAGAGAAGTGTGCAAACTAACAAAAAAGATTTGAGGGCTATAGCGCTGTTAGGAGAGGGTGCGGAAGCACAACTGAATTGTTGATACTGTCCATAATTTTCATTCGTCTTTTAAGTAGGATTATTATCAAAATATACTTTAAAAAATTAACGTTCTCAAATCACTATGGAACTTCATCCGGAGACGGTAACATTCTCAATTTCACTACTTTCTATTTGAATTAGCTTCAGACCGAGTAACCAGTGTTCTAAGTTACAAATTTCTCTTTATACACTTATTCTTATTTGCTCTGTTGCTACAAACAAGGGCGTGAGTCAGTTCCCCAGAATACTCTCCCCCCATTTCGCTTCATTTCACTAGGGTAGAACAACGATAGACACTTAACGACATCTTGTTTTTAAGAAAGTTTCTGGCAATGGTCATATGAAACTATAAGGATACCGATTCTACACCAGCAAAGAATTCTGGCAGAATAAAATCATAAATTTCTTTTTCTGTCAGAGTAGTCCTCGAGGATTGCTATTCACAGATATGTGTTACTTACACACAGCTGAGTGTCTGGCTCAGCTCCAGAGGAGTCCAGATATGTGAGGACTGAATGAGGGGCAGAGAATGCCATTTGCCATTTTCTGTATGCAAATGTATTCGGAAACTCTTCATTATCACTGACTGCCTCAGTCAGACAGTTTGAGGCTTCGTTTTATAATGCGCGGTACAATAGAACTGTTTTGCTTCGCATAAAACTTTACAAAATCTGAAAAGAAAGCATTCGCTCAAGAAAATGCAAATACATATACAGATGTCTTGTTATCCAGCGATCTCTCAACATTACTTCTATTAAAATAAGAAGAAAGGCCAACTTAATTTATTGCGCCTGAGACTCAGTATTTTCTCTAGCGCTAAATTATTTACTTGCATCTATTTCCCTGCAAGTGGGATTTGATTGTCGGCAATGAAATCCATTTATCAGCAGACAGTCAGACGTAATTGAAGAAATGTTTTTCAGTTACCTACCTCTTTGCAGATGTGGCATCCATTCCGACTTGCTGCAAAGCCTATTAGCATCCTCTGCTTGTGAATGTGATCAGAAGTGATTGGGGAAAGGAAGAGTGAAGCAGAAGAAGCCTAGACTTCTGGAAGTGCTTCAGCTCATATGAAATATGCTTGCATTCGTTTCACAGTATGGCCCATGAAGGTAATCGCATTCATGGCATGTGGAGGAAGTCAGGGTGTTAGTGGAATGCAGTTCTCAGGGTAAGTTAGCTATGTTAATGCTTTACTCCTGGAAATTCACTGATGGTACTTATGATTTGAAGATCTCAAATGGGTTCGAGTTGGGTGAGTAGGACTTACATTTCAGCTCAATCTTTAGAAGGAGTAAGACGAAGGTAGCATGCAATATATTCAAGTGCTTTCAATTTCCCTTCATCTTTCTTACCCAGTCATTTATTAATTTATAATACATTGATTTTCTGCATTCAGTAATGGCATTGACATGAACACCCGCTATTGGTAAAGGTGAGGTTTGACATTAGAGCTTTGAAGTCTCTGTATCAAGCTTGAGTAGCTACTGCAGGGAATTACTTTTTAAAGCAAGTCCTTCTGCGAACAGAGAGTAAATTAATCGAGCAGCAGAGAGTTCAGGGTGACAGCAATTTTTTTCTCCTTGTTTAGATGTTAATTATAATGGCTTAACCCAGATCAGTGAAATTTCATTGGAAATGATTGGAATCTATTGTTTTATAAAAATGAATTGTTATGTGCCAAGATATTTAAATTTTGTAGACATATTGTAAGAGATTCTTGTATGAGATTAGTATACTTATTTGATATTCTTTCTCACATTTTAATTAGATCATTAAATTGACAATCTCTACAGAGCTAAACAAGAGGCAGGCAAATTTCAATGTAGTGAAAACAAAAGGAGAGTTTACAAGTTAGAATCAACTTCCAGAAAATATCTTGGAGCTAGAGGTCCGGAAAAATATCTTCCTCTGTGAAACATTATTTAGTGGTTGAGCTTCTGGCAAAGTTTTACGTAGTTCCATCAGCTTTGTTATCTTAAACTGGAACTACAGACTGAGAACAGTTCAGAGCTGCAGTGCTAAGTACTTGATATGGTTTCTCATGCATACTATGCTGCGAGGACAATTTCTATGTAGTGCACACAGGAATAGTAAATGAAGAAAAATTACTGACAGCTTAGTTGAACTGCTTGCATAGAGTGCATCCGGAAACCTCGTTTATGAAATATTCATAGTGTTCTGTCACTAAGTGTGCGATGATACTTCACATTTCCCCCTTGCTTCCTAAATCTGGATTTTATAAGAAACTTTAACTGTCACAGGATTTCCAAAACTGGAATTGACTTCCTGGACCATCTAGTCCACAGTCAACACCTCCAGGTTCACTGATTCCACGACCATCCCTGGCCAGCTTTTCAAGAAACTCAGCAGTCTATCAGATACGGATTTTTTTTACCGGGAACACCCTCTGGACATATTTGTGGCCATTTCTAGTTCTTTGGGAGAAGAGGCAGGAGGCACCTCACCACAAATTCCTGTCAGAGAGCTGTAAAGAGTTATTGCAGTAAAGAAGTATATAAAGAACACTTTATTACATAATCGTAGTATGTTGTAGCAAGTCTGATTTAATGAAGTGTTATTATTTTGCTCACTCTAATAGAAGTGTACTTCGCAATTTGCACTTCACTTTTTTGTTTTTTCCCTCTTGTCCCAGGCAGTTCATTCTCATGTATATGTTATGCATATTTTTTGCACCTACTACTATTGTTGTAAGAAGTGTTTTGGAGTAGTATACATATCTAAGGTGTGCCGGTATCTTTACTCGGTATCTTTACTGATGTTAACTCAAAGTATTAACTTCAAAAACAGATCTTACAAAAACCACGCTTCTGAGAATTCCAGATTTCTCCAATAGCAGCACGAATATTTACTGAGATCAGAAGCTATTCATGCATACAAGAAGAGAACAACGATGTCTAGTCCACTTCTCCTACATTAAATGCTGTTTAACAGCATTTAAATGTTGTTTAAATTGCCACATACTGCTTTAGTGATCTGTATGCATTTAAATTTGAAAGACAGAATATTTTAGTCAACGTATCTTTGGATCTATCTTCAGTTACGATTTATGTCAAAAATATTGCGGCTTGAATATCATGTCATCTGAAGTTTATATCACATCAGTGCAGTCTGCATACTTCATTTATGATAGTTACATTAACAATTTCCTAAATCTTAATTTAGGTTCCCTTTATGTATTTAACAAATTAGTTCAACAAGTCTCAGAACTAGAGAATCTTACTTTTCATATTATACTATGATTAATGTTTAAATCAAAAGAACAGTAATTTCTAATTCAAACATTTTTAATAATACGTTTTCGAGTAGATTTCAGATTTCTTAAAATAAGTGAGAATAATACGTTGGATTCATTGGAATCCGTTCATGGACTTGATTTCTCTCTTTGTAGCAGTGAATTTTTCAGGAATCTCTCAGAATGTGATTAAATGTTGGGCACAAAACTTGATGTCATTTATAAATCAACCACAGGGCCAAAGATGGAGCATATCTACAGAAACAAATGCATTTACTGCGAAAATAAAAGCGCAATGAATCATAAAAGATTTACTATCATGTAGAGAACTTTCGTCTTGTGTCATTGCAAACGCTGTTTTTCTTAAACTGGTATGAAGAACTGACCGGATGCCCAGGGTGAAAGAAATCTGGTGACTGGTTCATTTTGAACAAGTTATAGATGACAACGACAATAGACTGCTTTTCTGCAGTGAATTAATTAGCAAAATTGAATGTTTTAAAGCTCATATTTCCGGAAGTATATAGTTAATCACTTCTGCTTATCTTTGTTTCTGTTGTGTAAATGTAAGAGTGAGAGCTGACGATTGTTTATGACATACCTGCCTTCAAATCTGTATACAAATTTATATACACTTGCTTTTTTTCTGAGGTGAGTTTGCCCAGCCTGACAAAATATGGTATTATGCTAATTCTCTACTATAGTTTCTTCTCAATGAAGCAGCAGAAAGTGACCGAGACAGTACAATTGTTTTGAGAATGTGTCTTTAGGAGTTTGAAGAGTAGAAATCATGCCCCTGATATAGGATTGCCAATCTGCTTGAGTTTAATATTCTTCAGTAGAATCTCAATTGTACCCAGACATTAAATACTTTACAGTTTTCCCGCACAGTTTTTTCTCCTTTATTTTATATTGAATACCTCTGTGAAATTTGGAGATTTTTCAGTTTTAAAAGTGCCTGAGTGAAATGCCCTTCACTCCTTGTAACTACCAGTGCTGAGTCTGAGTGATCTCTCTGCCTAGAGCTTGAAAAAGTTACTACAGAGTGAGTGGTATGTGTTAAAACTCGAAGTGTCAATAAGCAAATACTGGCCTTATTTCTTGACAACTAGTATGTAAAATATTTCGAGAACGTAGTCACATTTTCTTGTGAATTTTTCTGAAGGTTCAGCTTTCGTTGGAGATTTACAGGATGTTCCAGAGTTCGCTTACAGTATCATTCAAAGCACGCCCAGCGTAGAATTTTATCTGGAAATTTTAAGCGCTATGGAAAAGAATCCTTTCTGGGCATTCGTATTTTAAGGACACACACTCAAACTTTTATAAAGTGAAGAGGACAGCGGCCTCTTCAAACTGAAAATATTTTCCTTTTCCCTTGAGTGGCTTTTCTTGGAAGAAAGGAAAGAATAATGCTCGCTGGATTCATGACTGAAACTTTAGTCAACTTTGCTTAATGTCCTGTAGAAATGCTAAATCCTCCTTACCTTTATTTATGCTGTCACTGAGTGAAATAAAGAACGGTTTTTGAGAGAGTGGTGTTAGCTAAACCTGCCTCACAGCTTCTGGAGCAGAGTTCTAAATTAAATATTAGAAGGAATGGCAAAGTAAAAGTCAGCTGATTCTACTTAAAAGAAGAGAGAAACAACATATATGACAGAATATTTTCATGAGCGCTGTATAGTTTTTAATATATGTACAATTAATCACTACTGTATTGAAAGACAAGTATTTAGATGACTCACAGCACAAAAAGTTGCAATGTAACACCGAATTTTGAATAGCCATGAGAGGATAATTGAAGCAAGGAATGAATACTTCAACACACCGCAGAAGACGCAGTGTTAGAGAAACTTCAGAAAAGTCGGTGACAAAAAGATTATTATGAAGAAGGAAAGTTCTCAAATCAGACAGCACATCTGCATAAGACACAAAGATACTTTGAGTAACTTGCGCATGGCAAACTAGTGAAAGCTTAACATCAAAAGAAAAAGAAACTAGAAAATTCCAATGGACTTCATCAGCATAATTAAGGAAGGGGCTTGAGAATGCTAGAAGTTGTCCGCAGTTTTGTTTGCTGCATTCAGAGGTGAGTGTGTTAAGAGAAGCTTACTCTGCTTTTTCCGTGTAGTTCTGTTGTCTTTAATAAGATTATTTTTGTTTAATTTTTACTCTCTCTAACAGTAAAGGAAATTGTTAACATTTTTATTCTTTAGGACAATAGTCTCTCCGATTTTTATTGCTAGTGATTAGAACTAATCATATAAAAACATACAAAACACATTTTCTTCACTTGCCATTGAGAGGAGTATTAATTAAGGGACCAATAAATACTGAAGACCTAATTTGTAATAGGTTAGAAGTGCCATTGAAAAAGATGTGTTAAACATCAAGGGAAGAGGCTGTGAAACTTATGATGGCAATCTGACAGACCATCCTCACAGATCATTACAGACCAACTCTAATTCAAATGCATAGAAAGGAAAAAAGGTCAATTTATATGCATTACTACCTTCTTTTGTGTTTCCCTAATTTACCACTAATATTTGAAGCTGTTTTGCATAGTCTTATTTCATTTTCTGTGCCAATTGCTTTTGCTGAACAAACTCAGTTTTGCTAATACGTCACTGGTTCAAAATATTCTGTCATTTCAGGATAGGTAGACAGTCACCTAATTCAGTTCACGACTACTTGCTAGCAGTGAAAATGCATTAAATATCCAGAATTAAGTACCCATAAATTAAGGCTTGAAGAACAACTGTAAAAGGAAACATATAACAATGCAATCCAAGGCAATAAAGGCTGATCGGTATTTTTTACTGTGACTTTTCTCAGTGCCAAAGGCCAAGTATTTTTGCCATCAATAGATAATGAAGCTGTCAAGTAAAAATGGGGTATGATCAATTATAATTTTTTTTTTAATTTCTTTAAAGATGAAGTAACATTTTGAAATGTCATCATCATTTTCTGAGAAAGCAAATGGAATGAACATTCGATCACATGCACACATTTTCACTGGGTGTTTTTTGACAAGAAATTCTATTACAAGTCAGGACACTGAATTAAATGTTCTTCATCAGATCAGTTCTGGCACAGTTACCTTGCTGATAGACATATGTAATTAGGTAGTGAACTTTATTCATGCTAATACTAACGAACGTATTAAGACAAGCAAATAAAATCATCATAGATTCATGGAAAAGAGTCCTAGAATTGTTTGAGTTCGAAGGGACCAGTTTTACCTTCATTTGGACTTAGGAGCTCAGAATCAAGTCCAGCCAGACCCTGAGTGTCTCCAGGGAAATTACTACTTCAGGCAGAGTGTTACTGTGCTTAACCACCCTTCCTGCAAAAACTTCCTCGTAAAAATCTATCTAAATCTGCCTTCTTATAGTTTGAAACCCTTTTCACTTGTTCTATCTGTAGTACGAAGACTGCTGCTAAAGAGTGTCTCCTTGTTACCTATAGCTTCCTTTTAGAAAGTAAGAGACAGTTACAATGTCTCCTGCAGCTTTCTCTTTTCCATCCTGCACAGCCACAGCTCTCAGCCTTCCCTAGTCCGTGTGGTGTTCCATTCATAAGATCACTTATGTGCCCTCCTCTGGATGCACTCCATCAGCTCAGGACTCTGTTGTTCTGAGGACTCCACATCTGGATGCAAAGGTCCACGTGAGCTCCAATCAGAACAGAGCGGAAAGGCAGGATCAACTCCTTCGCACTGCTGGAGACATTTCTTTTGATCCAGCTCAGGATATGGTTTGCTTTCTGGGCTGTGATGGGACATTTCTTGCCCACGTCCAGCCGCCATGCATCTGTACCCAAACTCCTTTCCAGCAGAGCTGTGATCGGTACACACCCACCAGCTTCTACTGATAATGATAGTTGCTGTGACCCAGGCGCTCTACCTTGCGCTTTACTTTATTGAAAAACACGAGGTCCTCCTGGGCCTGCTGTTTGAACACGTCTTTCTGAAAGTTGACAATGGATGAAAAAGCCAAGGAAGTACTTCGCATCGGTGAGTAGGTATCAATGAGCTAGAGCTTGCATGTTGTACACATCAAATCTACACAATTCTTACATGAGCTGTTTGGCATGCAAAATCATTCAGAATGTTTTAGTGAGTGTCATTTTTTGGCATTTTTTTCTCTGTGGAGGTATCAAAGGACACACCTTTACAGCAGACATGCTTCCATATGCGATGCCATTTTATCCACACTGCCTCCCTGCTGACTTCTCTCAGAAAACGACTAAACAAAATGGAGTATTTTTGTGGAAAGGTCAACCTCTGCTGCCATATCTCCACTATCCACCTCTGACATTGTGGACTAACATAATAAAATAGGAGGCATTACTTTCCAAAGAGCCCTCTTCTGTGGGATTTTATTGTCTAACTTTATAGCCCCCTATAGTCTCAATTTATAGTTGATATAGATGCTAACAACTGCTCAGGTCCAAAGCAAGATATCAGGGAGGGCACAGTATAAAGCCACGATCTTGAGTGATGGTGAGGTCTCAAAAGATAGGACATCTCATTAGCTCTTTGGGGTGAATCTTTACCGCCACTACTTTCATGTTCACATACATATTATCTGAAAATATTCCACTTTTTAAATGTGCCTCTACTACAGAACAGAAAACAGAGACAGAAGCTTGACTCATTCACTTTACTGGAATAAAAGGTCCATTTCGCGGTGAAACTGAAAAAGAAAAAACAGGTTAATAGTATCTTTGCCTTGGTATGCGACCTTGGTATCATCTTTGTCTTGACTTTCACCTATACTACTAAAGAGAGCAGCAATTCAAAGTACGTCTTTCTGATTAGTCTGCCATTACTAGACATCCTTCATGTCAGGCCTGGCATGTTGATGTATGAAAGTCCATTCAGGGAACAGAAAGGAGATTTTTATACTAAACAGGATAAAAGAAGTCATATCAGAAGTAAAATAAAGCTATAAAGTGTAATTAATTATATAAGAGAGTGGTATTTTCTGTTTAATTACTTAACCTTCTGCACAGCCAAATTCATTTGAAAACAAAAAGGATATTGAATGAGGAGAAAACCTTATTATGTGTGACATGTACACTGTTGTTCTCTTCTCTAGATCTATTTGTACTCATAACTGTATGTTTGATGTGAGGCACAAAAGTAGTCCTAGAGCTGATACTGAATATAGAAACTGATACTGGACATAGACTTCAGAAACAAGAGTTGATATGAGATAAAAGCTCTTAGGTATTATGTTTATCTGCTCAGTCATCTTGACCTAGTGAGTCATCAGTCTACCATTTCTGTACCTTGTCTCAAGCCATCAACAGTGCTTCAGTCATTACAGGTAGCAGTTCTATATTCGTTTCCCTGTCTTCTTGCTTCCATAAATTTATTTATTTATATATTCTGTAAACTAAATATAATCCATTACTTCAAAAGTTGCGTCTACAGTTTTCTTGTATCTTCAGTAGGTTATTTATTATTATCTTAACAATCTACAGCTGTTCAAGTAAAGAAACTATGTTTCTGGGTTTTTTCTTTAATGAGAAAGGAATGTTCTTTTGGGCTGCTCCAGCACAGAGGGCAAGTATAACTGGATGACAGAGAAAGGATAATATATAGGAGAAGAAATAGTTGTACACATATAGGTATGCCTAATATCCTGGTATGCAAAAATGGTTCTACAGTGGTAGTATTGCCAGAGTAATTTGTAATTTTTTTTATTTGTCTCTTCATAAATACTGTAGAATATTTACACACCACGGCTTTTTACATATACTCACGTTCACGTTTTAAAAAGGAAAACCTATAATTCTGTTTTTGATAATCATTACAGTGTATGATGCACCATTTTTTGCAGCATGGTACCGTATAATGACTTAAGGGTCACCTATCTGCTGCACACAAATGTTCCCATTAAGATTTGCATGTATAAACAAAATAGAGGTGTAGGGATTATCAAATTTCAGTGATTCGGGTTTCATTACATGCCAGTGAATTTATTTCAGCCAAGTGAATCTTAAAAATCGGTTAATATTGGCTCATCCGTGTTTCCTGCAGGAATAAGGTAACATTATTCGATTTTATATTCTCAAACCTTATATTTTTCGCATTTTCCTTTACTGAGTTTTGCATTTCAATTAGGTAATTAACTGGAGTATGACAGGTTTAGGAACCTTCAGTCTTTCTAGATTCATTACATAATTGCTCAGTCCTCCCTATCTATAGCTATCAGGAAAAAATGTATGAAAATATTTATTTTGGAAAAAATATGACAGTCCTTCTAACTAACAGGTTTTTTCCCCTTCTGTTGTTGTGTAGGGTTTTAAATATTTCTGTTGGCTTTTTTTGGTGTTTTCTTCTGTGATCATGAAACACCACTTTTCTAGATATTTGCCTCTTCAAGTAAACACAGTCCATCTAGGACAAACAAACCACTTACGATTGTACTGTCTGTATTTGAAGCACTCAACTGTTGAACATGAAACCCAGGCCATTCTATGATTCTTTGATTCAGAATAAGAATGGTAGAATATATACTGTCTTCTTCCCAAAAGAGGATACATTGAAGTGAGTCCACGTCAACTTAGAACAATCATAGTTCAATTCACAGGTATGTGTGCCAATAATTATTTAACTCCCCAGAAGCACAAAGGTTGGATGAATGAAAGTTTTAAACTGCTGAGACTTTCTTGAAGTTTAAGAACTGGATTGCAAGCTAAGTTTAAATCCAGACTAAATCTGCATTTTTATTCGTATTCAATACTTGTACAGAAAGTAGCATTCCCATCCACATTTCTGATCTTAGCAAACATTTTTATTAATGAAACATGCAGCTTTATGTAAAAAAAAACTCGGACTCTTCCAATTTTATATCTACATCATAACGTATATGTTTATTTTAGTGATAAGTAAAGTTTCAGTATTGGTTTGGTTACAAAAATTCCACTGTTGCAATTCATTAATTTTTTATTATATTTATAAATATTTGAAAAATTTTGAAAAATAATCTTTTCAAACTAACATTTTCCATTCTTGTTGTATGCTGTAAAAAAGCAACAGATGCTACTGAAATGAACGTGCTGAGCAGGAGCAAGTTAGTAAACTGATCCTGTCAGTGGTCTCACAAATTAGCAGTTTAGCGGAGACACCAGCCAGTATTTCGGTGACTGATCTTTGCACAGATAGACCTCATTTTGAAAAAATTTGAAAAATTCTACCATCAGTCGAAAGTAAACCCTAAATTACTACTGATCTAAAATTTATATACTGTTCATGTCTATCTCTGCTGGATAGACAGGATATTAAAACTGCTTCATGTAGTAATTGTCATTGTATGATGTACTGCTGAATGTTTGTATTTATAGAAAACATTCAGAGCTATTCCTTTTTCTTTCTTTCCTCATTCGATTAGATTTTACTGGAAGACAGAAACTGTTTACAAAATTCACTGCACAATACATTGCTTGACAGAGACTTTATTTTTAGTACCTTAATTACTACTGAGAAACAAGCTTAATTTTCATGTTTTAAGCATTCACATTGCACTTTTCCATATAAATATATCGTGGTTTTATGAAGGAAGAGTAACACAATGCATTTTTTCTTCCATTACTATTTTTTCTTCTTGTCTGTAATAACTGGAACATCATCTCTGGTATTAAATTGGAGATAACTCTGATCACATTTGCTGCTCTCTTGCATTGTATAATAACTTGAAGCTGAAACAATTCCATAGGGATAAATTTACACACAGGTTACAAATTTCTGTAAATTACTAGGTATAGGCCTAGTTTTCCAGTATTTCTCGTATAGTATTTTCACACATATAATTTCTATACTGATCTATTTTGTTTGCTTCATTTGACTTTATTCAGAAATAACCTTTTTTTAAATAACTCATTAATAACCCTGCTTTGATGCATTAATTTCTTCCAGTGCACAGTTTTGAATGTCATATAAATATGATGACCTATAATGAAGTTCATTTAGTATGATTCTGTCCTTGGAATTAATCTAAAAATTGAGCAGCAGTGTTGTGAAAATCTTGCTAATCATCAAGTGTACATAGCTCTCATCTCAGAAATAATTTACAACTGTCTGAGAAAGAATCACCAAAACACTTTGTAAACGTACATTTAATGTCCTGTCATTAACATTTATTTACTTTTTAAATTGTTTTTATTGACTTTTATTAACAGGAGTCTTTAGCATTGAAGCTGACACTTTTTCTGCTTAAGTAGATAATGTTGTTCAGACCACCACTACAATCACAGAGGGACAGATGTTCCTATCCTCTGCTTAGATGTAAACAAATAAGAATAGCTTCAGCTCCCTTTTGGACTACAGAAATTGAAGTCACCTCCATGTCCTCTATTTCATAAGTTATGACATTTTGCACACCACAGTTGCATTATGTACAATGATGTTAAACAGGAAGAACAAAATATGACAAGAATTGATGCACAGAAGTACAGAAATGAAAATATTTGACAGCAAGTAAGAGGATAGAAAAAGTGACAGGTGTCTCTGCTGACTGTAATGGCATAATTAATTTTGTGCTATGTTCCACTCCTTACAGAGCCTACACAGCTGGGAGGACGTGAGCCAGATCTCCACCCTCTCTGCCTATCAACAGGACTGCTTGGCACTTAGGTCTGTATGTACATTCTCTGTGACAGCACTGGTGTTGAAAGACTAATTCTAACGAATTAATGAGAAGACTATGGGTCTGCTTCAGTGTTATTAAAAATCTAATTTGTTTTGCAGAATTATTACTGCTGATGCTGATACACCAGTTCTTTGGACGTGGCTCCATCAACATAACTACCTAGTTTTCCAAATCTGCGGCTGACCTCAGAAATTTTTTTTGACATCAAGATAATTCAGATTTAATTGTTACTGTTTTGCAGAAGCTGCAGCGTCACCAGATCTCAAACCTGGCAACTGGCACTAATCTGAAATTCCAAATTGGAGTCAGAAAAGTGTAGCAGGTCTACAAAGAGATGTGAAATACAAAATTCAAGAGAACTTCGAAGGTTCAAAAATAAAGTACCTTTAATTCAAGATCATTGATTCAAATCTTGTAATTTTCAAGGTTTATTTTTTATTTTTTATGTTATTTTATTTTGGCATTATATTGGATAGTGGAATAATTTTAATCTGATCTTTCTTCATTTTGGTACTGTGTTCTTCTTTTATTATTGGCAATTGTTTGGTATTTTAATCGGCATTTTAATAAGCTTAATTAAGCCATCAGTGAACATTTATTTTGAGTAAAATTAGTACGCGATTTTTCAGAAAAATTTTAGTGAAAAAAATTGATTCCAACCTGCAATCCAGGTAAATATGTCTGCTGTGTAATTCATTATAAAATAAGCATGCTATTTTTCTGAATAAACAGAAACACAGACTATGTAAAACAGGTTTGTAAAAAGGAAAATAGATCAGAGTCTTAAAATGAAGATTTCTAAACTCACAAGTATGTATAACTCATCAAATTTATGTGGACTAATCTAATATTGAGAGTAAGATTTTAAAAACGAGGTTAGCAGTTTATAGTCAACGAACTTTATTTAGGAAGCAAAGCTGAATTGGGCTGCAATAAGGCATTTCTGCTTATACAGGCAGAGATAGCCACGTGGAACATTCTGTCTTGCAATTAATATTTTTTCCACAAGATGGCTCAAGAAATCTACAATTCTCTTCCCTCGTGTCAAGTGTTTTTTTGTCTTTTCATTCTCATAGACAAGTATGCCCTAATAGCCTACTAAACAATTACAGAATAATTTCTCAGCTGAGTGTCTGGAATTTGTTATGGTATGTAAATAACTGAGAGATAAGCATGTGGCATGGGGGACACAGAATAGTTTCACCATCACTGATTTTTTTAAACTAATGTACATAGATAATCATGGAAAACACATGAATTAAATTCCAAAGGCATCTGTTTCACCATGAATGTATTACTGCTACAATAGGCACTTCATGCTCACTTTTAAAAAACCCCTCCCGACCCAATCCCTCCAGATAGATGAGATAGTAAAATTTGTAATAAATCCCTAGTGGTGTCAACTGAAATACTAAGCACAACGAGTTTATGAAGAAAAAAAGATAAGCAGTTTCAGTCTCATTTGTTTAAGATCTGTTTTAAAACAATTTCGTAACTGAATACTGGGAAGAGTATCTGTCTTGTCAGTTAAGAATAGGAAATATAGTTAGAACTGTAGACTGCAGTGAAGCCTAGGATCAGAGTTTTAAACAAGAATAAATATAGGTATGTTATACTGGGCATTCATAAGAAGAAAGAGTGAGTTTTCACCAAGCTTTCTAGAAGCCAGTATTCAGAGATAGTCAGTACCTGCGATGATGGAGTCAAGCCCTGCATTTTCGATATTGTAAATGGATATGTTCCATGCCAGAAAACACCAAACACAAATATTCATACCGCAATTGTTCTTTCTATTTAAAATGGCCACACTGACAGTGTAAGAATTCATCCTCCCTTTTGTTCCATGCCTAAATGAGATTTCATAAAAAGGTATTTCATCACCTCCATTTCTGCTTCTGTTGCCGGTATGATTGCAAAGGCAGAACCAAAAGTTTGAAAGTTGAGTCCTTGTGCTTTGTTCTACTTTGTTCAGTGCCACTCGAAGTTAACTGTAGGAAGAGTGGGAAATGGCAAGGATGGTTTTTCAGGTTCCATTGCAGAGCTGAGTGTAATACAAACAAAGAGACGAAGGAGGGGAAAGGGGATAAGGTTTGGGGAGTTTATTTTTTATTTATTTATTTTCAGAAGGCAGATATTCATGTTTTATATGTATTCTGAGCCATCTAAGTGTTAATGGCATCGTTGATACTGATGGTACTGACGCATATTATTAGAGTAGAAAACCAACTCATAGACAGAAGTGCTTCTGTCCTTCTAGGAATTAATTTTGTAATAGTTTATACTTGATCACGATGAAGCCATTTTCTGAGGTGTATGGATATGATACCAAGACACTCGAATTGTCATAAATCATTTATTATTCCCCCTTCTTTTTTAAAGAGGGAATGTATTTACAGTGAACAATTTCAGTGAGACATGTTGCCATGTACATTATTATAAATGGGTTTTAGTACATTAGTTTTAGTTATGTTGCCTATCCGGAGAGGATAACTGAAAAAGAAAATGCAGGACATACCTGATCCAAGAGAAATGCAATAAAGGATTTCATTATATTGAAATTTCTAGGTCCTTTGTATTCCAGAGTTACAGCAGATGGATTAGTCATCATCAACTGTAATTCTCTAAAATCTTTTAGCAGATCCCTTCTGTGGTGTTAAATGTTTGATAAAGTCAATTTCAGGCCTAAGCAAAAAGCCAGGACAAGATCATGTTGTCACAAGAATGTCACTCAATGCCTCATTTTGTTACAGATGATAAACTTCTTTCTGAATACCGTACTGTAATACTGTAGCTCTTTCCATTTCCTTGCCCTGCCCTTATCTCCCGAGATTTCAGAGAACTCATCTTTTGGATCAGGCAGTGAAGTGACAGTGGTCACTGTAAAAGGAGATGTGTTTATCTTCATACAAATGAAAATAACTCCACCTGCATTTCTGCAATGTTTATCTTCTATTTTGAAGTTGATGTCAAGAAAAACATAATTTCTTACAAGTCTACCCAGTTGTATTCTACTGAATCATAGAGCTCTTCTTCATACAGTATTCTGACTTACACTATATTGCAGTTTGATAAAAGATTCAATTTTTAAGTCCAGTTAATAAAATTTAATCAGGATTATTTAACTCCATTTAGTAGATAAAATTTATTACAGACTACCGTTACTGCTGCCGTTTTCTGCAACTTCATATACTCACAGAAACACAGGTTTGGAAGCGACTTCACAGATCATGTATCTCCAATCCCCTGCCACATGCAGGGCCACCAACCTCCACATTTAATACTAGACCAGGCTGCCCAGGGCCACATCCAATCTGGCCTTGAACACCTCCAGGGACGGGGCATCCAAAACCTCTCTGGGTAGCCTGTTCCAGCACCTCACCACTCTCTCTGTAAAGAACTTCCCCATGACGTCCAACCTAAATCTTCCCTCCCACAACTTAAAACCTTTTCCCCTTGTCCTGCAGTCTACCCTTTCATAGAATTGATTCCTCTCCTGTTTGTAGGCTCCCTTTAGGCACTGAAAGGCTGTAATTAGCACAGCTGCAGCCTTCTTTTCTCCAGGCTCTACAAGCCCAGCTCCCTCAGCCTGTCTTTGTAGGAGAGGCTCTCCAACCCTCGGATCATCTTTGTGGCTCTCCTCTGGACCCTCTCCAACAGCTCTCTGTCTTTCTTGTACTGGGGGCTCCAGACCTGGCCACAGTACTGCAGATGGGTCCTCACAGGAGCAGGGTACAATCGCATCCCTGTCCATACTGGCCCCCTCTTTTAATGGAGCCCAGAATAACATTTGCTTCCGAGCTGCAAGAGCATGCTGCTGGCTCATGTTAAGCAATATTCTAGGTATCCAGGCTATATAGTGTAAACCACAGATATCAAATAAATATTTGGAAAATGTATTATCTAAGTGGCTGAGTAAAGTCCAGTCCCACCCCAAGTCTCTGTTTTCTTTAAAGTACCTCAGTTTATTTTGCTTTTCCTGCATTCTGATGTCTTTCTTCTTAGGAAGGAAGGCATGCCTATGGCCCTCAACGTCTCCCCACTAAATTTATTCTACCAAGAACTGGTTTGAGGTCTGTGTTTGAGAACTTGGGAATTGGGATTTGTTTATTTTTTTCCCCTATCCTTCTTTTTTTTATTGTTATAAGTAATCACTGTTGTGGCTGAGTTTTCCTGTATTCATGCTCAGCTTTAGCTATAAACTGTTCATAAGATGGTGTGGTTAAGTCTAAGGGCAAAGTTTGGCTAGTATTTATAAAAGCGCTTTTCTGCATTGTTTGTTTTCTCCCGAACTTCACATCTTTTTTTCCCCCAAATCTTTCCCTCCCCTCAGATTCTGTTGTTTTTGGCAATAATGTAGTCCAAATCCAAGCACCTCATTTGATTGTTGATATACTCTTTTTTTTTACTAAACAGAAATAATTTTTAGGGAGGACTGAATATAGGGGAAATGATGTGATCTGAAAGAAGTAGGTTTTGCATAGTTAACGTAGGAGATATGACTCACAGGCAAAACGAAAGAAAGGGGAATTTAGAGCAAGGATAACTCTACTGGAGTGGTTTTATACTTTCAGAGAATAGCATCATCATCAAATAAACTAGTTCAGTGTGTGTAAACGTACATCCATTTCTTCTCTGTATTTGGTACATGTAATCAAGTACACTTACTCAGTGTATTCCAGAGATAAGCAGATGTCTTTTGGGAACTTATTTTAAGTGTGAGATTATTTCAGAATTCTCCAAATATTTGAAGACTTTAACCAAGCTTGATCTCCTCTTATTATGGCTGTGTAAAAAGTAAATAAGTACATCACATTCCATTATATTCCGATATGGGTTAACATAA
>JAOWBP010035599.1:0-20987 GCA_028571105.1 Tragopan temminckii
ACAGCAGTTTTGCCTAAAGATGGTGAAATAAATGCCACAGTTAGAAACTTCATAAGTTGTAGTGGTGAATGTAACACTGCAAGATAGATCAAAGCAAGCAAGATTCAGAGTCATACAAACAGCTTGCCTGCTCAATTGTGAGGAGAGGTGCCTTTCAGGACAAGATTAAGACATTCAGAATAACACCCTGTATGGTAAGCAGGACAATGAAGAAATTAAAATGGCATTCTTGGAGCAAGAGAAGTATTCCTTGCACAGTGGAGCATGACTTCATCCTCTGCAAATGCATACTGGAATCCTCACATAGCTATTAGAATTCAGCACTGCACAAGATTAAATTACCTCCTTTCAGTTTCACATTTTTCATCAAATTCCACCTCAAAGTAAGTTGCCCCATGGCACAGGAAGACTGAGACCTCATGGCAATTATTTTCATAGTTATGAGGAGATTCCACCGTCCATGTTCGCAAGACGACAGGCTGTTCTTGCTGCCAGCTTTCAATTTCCATCTGTATAATGAAAATGTAAAGCATCAAAAAAAGAAAATCACACTAGATTGTGTCTATTCATTCAAGTTGCTAGATGTACATACAACTTCCATATCAGAAGAGGTATTTCCAGTTCTTCATATATCACTGTACGTTTCATTACTTGTAAATGTTTTCCACGCCCTTTCAAAATTCTCAACAACAGACCTGAGTTTCCTAAGCATTTCTTGCAATTTTCCTTTTGTTTCACTGTACTTACTTGTTTAGTTTATTTTGTGTTTTGTAAAGCACTGCATAACTGTGGTACAATTAAACAGCATTTATACACACATACTTTAAAATAAGCATTCAAATGTCACTTTTAGAACATCAGAAGAACTGACAAGAGTTCCAATCAAGCAAAATGTTCAAAAACATTAACAAAATTTGGAAGAAGTAGATGCTGACAGGTTGGAACTGTATCTTTAGTTACCTTATGAGGCTCACTACAAAGCTTTTTCAGTGGTTCTACCAAAGTGCTGAATTCCTGTAGCAGAGTACAATATGGAATGTCTAAAGTGCAAAAATCCAACAAGAAGATGACCTAAAGGAAAACAGAGCTGTCATTAAAACACACATAACAACAGCCACACTATCCAGATATAGTACAAAACTCCAATGTTCACTTACCAGCTGACGAGTTGCCATAGCAAATACAGAATTACTAATTTTTTCTACTATTGTTTTGCCACTATACTGGGATAAAAGTGACTGCAAAATCATTCTGATGTGTGTCAGGAACTGGCCCACATCTAGAGAGCAGAAATAGAAAAGAAACACAAATAACGTAAACAAGAACTGATTTTACATAAAATTCCAGACATCACATTTCCATTGGCCCAGTTAATTATTCCATAGTGTAATGCATTAGAATAAAGACTTTTGAAAGATGCTGTAGTAGAACACCTCTAAGTAATTCCTTTCTTCGAGCTATCACAAACATCTAGGAAAATACAGACTACAACAAAGGAGTTTATCAAGATAAGGGACATATAAAAAAGCCAGTGTTCAAATGAATGTCTGTAAAAGCTTTTTTTTTCTTTTTTTTCTTTTTCTTTCAACAGTTTAGTCTCCAAACATACTGGAGTGTTTTCTGAAGATTCTTCCAATATAACTTTATCAGTACACCTAAGATTCTTCATCATATCACCATATCATATTGCCTAAAATTATTTCCATGAGATATTTCAGTAGTCAACTGCTGAAATTTGGTGAACCCATCCTATGCTATCTGTTAAATCACACTGAAAAGTCCTGTGTTATGTCACCTTTAACTCTGTATTCAACCCCATCACTTACAGTTTTTTAGTATTTCTGCGGCAAGATCCTTGGCTGAGCTATCGCTCCCCTTAAGCTGCAGGTAGCACCATGAAAGGAGGCTGCCCTGAACAGACCAGAACAGGGAAGACAGGACTGTGCCACTCTCCTGCTGCGCAACATCCAGCATCATCATTTCACACTGAAAAGTAACAGAACAAAAGGGTATCTCCTCTGCTGCAGAATGACACACTGTGTACTAAGTTAACCATGACTGATATTCTCAGCCCACTCTTCCCAAATAAAAGATTAAATGTAACTGACAAATAGCATCTATTATCACAAAGCTGTGTAACTCCACGAAGCAAGTAATGCATTCTGTTTTGATAAATGACAATTTTAAGTAGAAGCAGCTACACATGAATCACTCTATGTTCTCAGCACACTTTTTCTGCATATGTAAATTTACACCTCCATTTGCACCTCCCCTGAATGCATGACCAATTCTAACCTCACAACATGGGATGACTATTTCTGTTTCCTAGCATTCATAGGATGACATGCATTCTCCTAAATGATACCAAAAACCCACCTTTCCCTTATTCATTACTTACCTTCCTACTATGAAATACCAATGCTGAAAGGAAAACATTTCAGTTGGAAGACCTAGCCCTACACGTCTCAGTAGACATTAATAGCTTTATCCAGAAGCATGAGAAAACTAGTTTTTTTAAGAACACATCTTCTGCATGCAGCTTGAGTATGAACGCAGACAGGAATCCCAGCAAAGAAGTAGGAACAGTGCAAAAATGCTTACCTCTCTTGCTGCCACCAGTAGAAGGGTATCCATGACTGACAGCACTTCACTTATGTCAAAATTTGCAGAAACTCCCTTCTCTGGTAATAATAAGAGTCCACCCGGATCTTGATCACTACAAAACAAAGACCTTCTTACTAACAAAAAAAAAAAAAGGTCACATAATTCCAAAATACAAATTTAGTTATCCGTGTGATGAAGATTAACCTGTACAGATCCTACTGCGCCACTACTGTTAAAATAAAAAAAACGTTCTCATGAAAAGGGTTCTCACAAATCCAAATTGATTAAACCATCACGATGAACAAAGAACCCAAACAGTCCCTTAAAAATAAATAAGTAAGTGATAGGCTAGCAAAAACCCACGAGCAGCACACTGTGATTTCAGCATCAACAGTTATCTTGAATATTTTATAAATATATTTTATTTTATATAGATAATATCTTAACTGCAGTGCTCTCCTTTCTAAAGCAAAGTCAGTTAACTGTTTCAGATAATTATTTTCCAGTGTAATTACATTATAACAAGGATCGAATATGATCTTATTAACAAGTGAGAGGTATCAGACAATTATTTTCAGTTTCAAGACCTCTTACCTGAAGTGGGTGCACAAGGATCTGAAGGCAAGATGTACAGATTGCTTATGCTCTTGCTCTGTGATGTTTTTCTGGAAGAAAAAGATTTATTTGTATGATGTGTACCACATCCCTCCTCTATGAGGAAGAACTATCATTTCTATACTTCACTATTCATTTTTGGCAGCATAAAAGCAGTATAGCTACAAGAGGGGAGGGTGGTAAAAAGAGACAAAGGAACAATTATTTTTAGTTTAATGGGACAAAGCATAAATGTAATATTTGACAACAAGAACTCAGATTGCTGCTTTCTGCATAAAGAAAACAGGCAGTAAACAATCTATTTCTCATTTAATAGCTTACCATCATGGCAAAGAGCTGGTTTCTCCTGGTTTGTCTGTCTGGGAAAAAGATTGCTGCTCCGCTGAGTAAGGTGTTCTTAACTTCCTGCTTCAGCATTTTCACTGGCATGAAGTTAGTGTCCTCCATATCCACCACTGCTCATACAAAAAGGAAAGAAAATGGTAAGTTTAAGTTAGTATTTCATTAAACGCATTTAATCCAATTGTGTCTTCAGTGCTCTGCACAACTTCAAGCCTTTGCAATCTCATACTATACTCATAGAAAATGGGGGAAAACATTTTGACTTCCATCAAGAATCATTTCTCAAAGGAGATATTTACTTGTTGAATAAATTAATTCTAAGAACATTAGGGCTTGACAACCATCACAGCTAATAAAGCATTCAAGATGTGACAGATTCTGTGTCACTTGTTTCTCTACCTTGCTTTTCAGGAGATTGTCAGCTAATTACCAAAAAAACATATATAAAGAGGGCTCAAGCCTGTTTCCAATGAAATCTAATGTCTCATTGCCATTCTTTTCACTGGCTCCAGACTCTTTCATGTTTATGTAAATGTTACAGGCTCCTTCTAAGAACATTTATATATGTTTATATACATATGCTTTTATATGTTTATTTATATATGAAATATCTGAATTAAATGAACTTCAGTATCATTACAGCTAAAGTACCATGCTCCCTCCTGGTTCAAGGAGGTGGCAGGTTCCATAGATGTTTTCTATTGCAGCTTCTTCCAGGCCTTATGTTATCAGAAAATCTATAAAGCCACTTCAGAGGGTCAAGGAAAACTTCATATTTGGTAGACTAATTAGTACACACTTACCTGAAGGAAAAAAAAAAAAAAAGGAATCAATAGCTGCTTAGTCTTTAGAAATAAATGTATTTTCCCAAATTCTAACTATTTCAACACACTTGTAAGCCAGAAGAGCCAGAAGAGTTAATATTGTCAATGTAAATTACCTTCACACAGGTGTCTATAAAGATCTTCTGCAGCTTTTGTGTGACCAGGTGTTTTGCTCTGAAGAGTTTCTTGAGGTTTAGAACTTTTATTGTCTCCAGTGAGTACAGAGAAACAGCTCTGGAGCAGCTGCAATAGCAGTGTTTGAGCAAAGATGCACTCTTCCCTTGGGCTGTAATAAAACATAAAACAAACAGAAGCAAAAACTAGAAAAGGAGAAGCTCTTTTTGTAGAAAAAAAATAATGCTATCATCTCAGATAAATACATGACAGCACAGCCAAAAAAGTATAGCTATCAGCTAAATTTATCTACATCTCAATCTTCTCTGCAACATTATAGATAAAAACACATATGGCAGATGAAAGATGATGTTATTTATGGAAACAATTTACTTGAGGGGAAAAAAATAATAGATTAAGTGTATTTTAATTATACACATACATAGTGCTTTGTCACACAACACAGATGTAACTTACTTTTGGTGAAGTTTATTGTAAAAATTCCAGAACAGCTGTAAATCAAGGTCTGTGAAATCTAAATATGACTTGCATTTTAATCCACTCTCCTTCTGTTGAACCTTGAAAAGGCAAAGAAAATGCAGAATTTTAACTCCATACAGAACACATTTACAAGAAGCAGATTTCCAACCACTGGTGTTACCACAGCCTAGTTTGCTCCACTTTTGCATCTATTATGAGTTCCATTCTAAGATTTCCCTCACATTCAGAGCTATTCTGATAATTTTGGCTAAAACCTTCCCCTTCACACAGCTACAAATAGGGAATGTTTCCTCTTCCCATGCTTTGTATACCATCCCTGTCCTGCCATACTCAACAAGAGTCTGTGTCTCTTTCTAATTTGACTGAAATTAAGTAACAGACAAAATGCCCAGAGTTCTGAATCTAAGCTGAAAAGGCACTGAATCAAGCACTGCACGAACAAAGCATTATTTTGACTTGTGGACACTTGTGGACAGAGGACACATCATGGTGACTCAAATCAGTGCATACCAGCCACACCTATGAACCCTATATGTCTCACCTTAGAGACTAACAGAATTACTTCCAATAAAAGAGGACGTTATAATTTATGCAACTAACCTAGCTTCCTCTCTACATGCCTTTTCCACATCTGCTTCAGAAACAGTTACATTCTAATAAACACTGCAGCATCCTTCTCTTCCATCTATTTTTACCTAGCATTGTTATTTCCGAATTGGTGCTCAAAGATGTTTTTTAATTCTCTTCAGGGTCACAGTAAGCACATTACCAGTCAACTTCAGCAAGCACAATGTAATGTCTTTTTCTAGAGACCATTTTTTCTTACAAAGTATGGTTCTAATAATTATTATGCTTCCATCTATTCATTATCACTGTTAGCATAGCCTTATTACTTTCAGCAAGGAAAATACATGCTTAAACACAGCAAAAAAGCAAGAATACCAGGTCCTGTGCAAGCTGCTGGATGAAATGAAGTGTCTTTAGGAGAAGAGTTGTGCCACAAACTGCCTCATCATCTGTCTTCCTGCACTGCAAGCAGTGCATGCTCCTGCTGGGCTCCTCTCGCATAGGCCGGAGATACCCAAGAACATTCAGGCCCTGCACTCCAAGCCGTTCTGCTGTGTCTTGTCTTGTGCACAGGAACTTAATCATTAGGTACTAGAAGGATGTAAAACACAGCACAAAGTTTGGTTTCAAAAGTTAAGATAAGACTTGGCTTTTACAAGGCATCAATGCACATATGTGAGAAGACTGGGTCAGGACAGAGGCCAGCCTTGCTCCCTGCCAGCCATCCTCCAAATTAAAAATAATGAGCTTGGGATTCAGGCTAAGCTTGGAATCTCAAGAAGCCACAGTGATGGTTCTGTGACCTCTGCATGCATCTACAAAGTCAGTTAATTCATTATTTGATGTTAAGCTACAAAATATTTTAACTAAGTATCTAGTTAGCCAAATGTATATCTGCATCCATAAACGAACATACAGTAATTACATATTTTACTAAATATAAGTGGAATTAAATATAAAATAGGTAACTAAAGATACTAAAATAAAGCAATAATTACACTATTGTTCAAAAAACTTACACATCAAACTACTTATCTGTGCATTATCACAATTCTGCATTAACTTAAATCCTGAAGCACCATTTAACTACAGCTATATAGGTGTGCATACAGAGAAAAATAATAACTCAGAATAAAAGTCAAACCATCCTTTCAGCAAGAAGCCATTTGGCTTTTACTCCTACTCAGAAGAGCTCACCTTGCACAAACAATTATTATGTTTAATTCATACATACAACAACAGAGCTCAGAGAGGAACTTCTGCTCACTGTGAGCAGGTAATGGATTCTCATGGTTTCTTACTTGGGCAACTCTGCATTGCTGCATTCTGACATCCACTTCATCCCACTCTTCTTCCACTTCAAACCAGCCAATGGGATCATCATCTCCCAACTCATCAGAGGAACAACTGCTCCTATACACAGAAGAACAGAACAAATTTTGTGAAGATGAAAGAAACTGCAAAGTTGTAGATATGCCACCAAAATATTGTTAGCATGTTATGGCTGCAAAGAGGAGACAGAGGAAACAGAAACTTTTGCACCTAAAGAAACCTAAACAGGTTTTTAAATCAAGTGGTTGAAATCAACAGCTACGTATGTGTTTCCTCAAACATATCATATTGAGGCTCATTAAGACCACAGAATAACGTATCATTCTTAAGTCATTTGGAGCAATTCTCAGTAGCTCAAGTGCCATTGCAAAAAGAGCTGATATAACACTACTTTTCAACTGATCAGAAAGAGTGCCCCTGTACCTGTTTTTCAAGAACTGTTTGAACTCCTTCAGCTTCCATTTGTCATAGCTTTCAAATCTTTTGAAGTGTTCCTCTGCATGGAACTTTTCTGAAGCACTATTGTAAGCAAACACCAGCCCACACTGTGCCCCAATGGCACCTCTTCGGACCTAAAGAACGCATCCAGAGCAACGTAGAAAGAAAACCTTGTGATAAAATATGGCATTGTTTTCACAGGAAAATAATAAACATTACAGAAAGCAACTAAATACTGACAAATCTGAGCTCTAGAATCACACTTCTCAACCTAAAGAAAAAAACGTGTTTTAGGAAAGGAAAGTCTTGTGGAAGCTCTTGTAACCCAGTGAACCCCCAAATAAGGCTCATGTACGTGCATGGTTAATGTTTGCTACAGTTACCACTCTAAAAATGGTATTTCCCATATTATGTCCCATTCTTATTTTTGTACACATAAAAAAAATAATTGTATTCCACTGACAAAATTTAGTCTCCTGTCCAACTCCAGTTAGAATTTGCTTGCCAGAAGTCCATTCCTGGTTAATTCTCTTGGACATTGAAATATGCATCCACGTTCCAGCAATTAAATTATTCATTTGCCTTAAATAAAATCAGCTGCAGAAATCTTGCTGAAGTTTTCTTCTGGTCATGAGATTTAATCACGAGATCTTGCTTTTAAATCAGATAAAACCACCCCTAGTGCTCAAACTGCACGGATGTCTCTGAAAAGATTTTGAAAAACCCCAGTTAATGTGAACTCACAAGCCGTATCTTGAAACTTCCAATTCAGAGTTGAAGAACTATTTAAAATATTAAGAACACAATCTAACAAATTCATACTCTACACCTAAAATTCACTGGCTTGAGAACAGTACAAGACACAGACAAACGCAGTATGAAATACATATCTTGACTACATGCTTGTGGCACCCTGAAATAACTTCAGATCTCTTTTTCCTTCAGCTCCCCGTGACTCGTGCAAAGGTAAAACTTCAAAATACAGTGAATTTAAAATTTCAGTTGATACAAAAAAAAAAAAAAATCTAATTCAATCCTATCATCAGGAAAAAGAGAAAGGCTTGTACCTTTATTCTAATTTGTGTCACTTGAAATGAAGATTCAGTTCCAGTAGAAAGAATGATACTTGCTCTGGTCTTCCCAGTTTCAGTAAGAAAACCTAAAGGAGCCATGAGAACAGAATGAGGCTGGAAGGATTGCTAGGGGAAAATGTTGGAAAGAGAATACTGAGATGGGGTACTAGAAGAGGGGAAACACACAATACAGTGTGTTTCTAGAAAAATGCTGTAGCTCATTTTGAAATGTTTCCAAATAAAAAGAGTAGAAGACTGTATCCCCCCCAGAGTATACACAGGTCTCTCCAGCAGTGTCACTCCTGGGAATGCACTACCTACAGCAATTTCAAGAGTGTTTTCCCATTAAAGGTCATTAGTAGCTCCCCAGTATTGTTTTGGCTCGTGGTTCAGCACACTGATAAACTCACTGTTCCTCAAACCGATCAACAAAACATCAGAAGAGAGTCCACAACATAACTAAAGAAAACAAACTCAAACCATGTGCATGAGTATACAAAGGGGTAAAAAGTATTTAGAATTTGCCTGATTTGCTGTCATAACAGCTTTCATTTACAAACAGCACCACACAAGACAGTACACAGAAAGGCTGTGCGGCATTTCAGCTCAAAAGGAGGTTGAAAAACACAAATCTCTTTCTCTCCAGTGTGTCCAGTACATAAGAACATCCTATAAAATATACTTTGAAGGAGAATTAATAGGTATGAGCAGTCAGTAGAAACATCAGTGATTTGTTCCAAAGTTCTCCATCAATATTTGAGAAACCAGCAGTGAATGATTTATGACTCCAAGCCACAAAATGGGCCCTAGTGTCAATTTGTTGTGACAGCTTATTGCTTTTTCCATACAGTATCAATAATTTTCCCCAAAATGACATCCTTTTTGTTACTGTTGTTTTGACAACAAAGAGATGCTCACCTTGCAGTAAAACAGATTTACATACCAGGGGTTTTTTTGTTTGTTTTTAAACAGATCTTCCATATCACAAAACTACTGAATAGTGCCAATACATATGCAACATCACTTGTTAACAGCCTGCATGTCTGGTTTAAGTTCTGGATTTTAAGTGCAGGCTCTTACCATCCCCAGTCCATGGCTCTACAAGGAGGTTTTCAGGCCCTGATTTATCTTCTTTCCCCTTTACATCACACGCTTGCAAAGTCAGTCGTAATGGCTTTCCTAAACAAGAAAAATATCAGGTTTATCAACATGACAAAATATAAAGCGTTTTTTTTTTTCTCCTGTTTTAAGTTCTTCACACAAAAATAAATGAAAAAATTACAGTGCTATAAGCTTCTTACCATTATCTCACCAAAAAAAAAAAAAAAAGGGGGGAGTGAGAAAAAGAAACTAGAGTGTAAGGGGTTATGTTAGATGAACATAGCTAGGCCTTCAGACACATCCAGGAGAATGAGAATCATGACAGCTGCTTTTCCTTCAGCTGTCTGCAATTCACTATGCAGGAAACACCACTTGTCTTGCAAAAAGCAGCAGTTACTCCAGAGAATACAAAGTGGTTTTCCAAACTTTTGAAAGCAAATACTGACAGGATAGCTATAATTAATCTGCTTTTTGGCACAAGCCAAGAAGCTCTGACAAAACATATTTAACCAAGAGAAAACTTCTTAATGAGATAATAATGATAATCTCAGGAGCTGGCACCTGAAAGAAGACATTCATCAAACAAGTGCAGTCAGTATCGCAAGATTTCACTGCCTTATGTCAGAGCATGCATGGCTCTACAGTTATGACAAATATTCAGACTAACTTATAAAAGCAAAACTAAAAGAACTTTAAATCTGTGTTAATTATATCATGTCTAAAACATCTTAAACCTGTATACATGCATGTGTTTGCAAGAGAGGTAATATGCTGAGTCTAAACACACAAAAATAAGTGTGCTAATGAAAGAATAAAAGGAAAATGACATCTGCTGATTTAATACTACACAAACACTAACATCACCTTGGCAAAGGGGTCACACAGTTCACGTTCCCTCTCTCAAGATGATGCCACCTGGTTCAGCTCTTAGATCACAGCAAGTTTGCACAATCATGAATTCTTAGGGTAGTTCACCTTTACAGGCTCTGTCTTCTTGGTAAGAGTCATTAACTTGGACAACTTACATAATTTCAAATGCCAGCAAGATAACAAGTAAAACAACTGAGAAAGCTATACATTATCATAAGTACATACAGTAAAAAAAAAATCCAACAATCATTCATTTACCATATTTATACAGCAGGTTCTGTCTAACTGTTGCCATAGAAGCGATAAGAGATGAAGCCTTGTATGGAGTGTCCAGATGATCAGTGATTGTACAAAGGGAGCTTATCACTTTAGCTACACTCCCCCTGGCTAAGGCAAAGGCCAAGAGCGTAAGTTCAACGTCTGGAGTAGTACAACAGCTGGGGAGAGGAAAGAAAAGCAGAGAAAAAAAACCTCAGGATAAGTGCAGCAAGTACAGTTTTAAGATGTGATAACTGTTTCATATGTGGTAACCTAATTGGAGAACTCTTCAAAGCACAGAAATATAAAATCCAGCAGCTCTGTGGCTTGTTACAGTTGCTACAGTAAGCATTTGGTACTGTACAGAGAGTTCTGCAGATTAATAGAACACTCTGCTCTGTGCAAACCCAATTGGCAGCAAGGAACCCAGGATCTGAATTTGGCCCATTGGACACGCCAGTATCTCCCAGATGAGCAGCAAACACTGCCCAAAAGGCCTGCACTGATGGACACTGCTTTCATGGAGGTGTACTTTGCAGCAATCTCCATAAATGAATGGTTTCCTCCAACAGCAAAATCCACATTCCCTTCATATCAGGGCTCAGGCTAATCAGGTCCTGAGCACAGGCACACCAGTTAGACTGCTTTCTGACAGCAGCTATCCCAGCTCTACTTCCTTTTCCCTATTATCAGTAGTCCTGCCTATGATTGCCTTCAGTGCTTTGTCACCATACAGGACCGTGCAATCAGGAGCAGTCTTTGACCTCTGCAATTACTGGGAGTTGAAATTTCTTCTTGATCAAAGTCCCTCCAGCCCCATTTGAAGCCATTGCAGATCATCCTAACATTAAATTACACTACGTTTAAAAACCAAAGACAGCAGGATAGATGCTTTGTTTTTAAATAAATAATGCTCACACAGAAAACCCAAGGTGTCAGTTTTTCGATGCCTTTGAAGTTTCCAAGGTAGTAAAAAGAAATAGAAGGGAAGAAAGAAAGAAGACGTTGGCTATACAAATTTTTCTAAACCATTTTCCATTTTTGTCAAAATACATGAAACATGATCTCACCTTGTTATTCTTATAAGGAAGCTATCTACTTCTTGCAAAACATTTGGAGATAAGAAGCTTGAAAAATCTGTAGAACTTGGTGTCAGAGACAGAGGTGGCATGTGTTGCAGGGCTTTCCTAGCAAAAAGGATGGAACATAACTTCAGAAAACCAGATAATCAAAGAAAACAGACATTTAGTTCTTTATGCTTTTTAGAAGTAGCTCTTTACAAACAGCTTCTGAATGCAGAAGAACCTATTTACCCAAAGAATCCGTTCAAAGTTAAACCAGGATTGCAGCGTAGCTGGGAAAGAATCAGTTATTGTTGAGTAACCTTGAAATTTCAGTCTCAATCTCAGATTTAATGAGAAATAAAGTAAGGTGTTTTGAATTAAGTCTGTGACAGAATTAGAAATAGCCTGGTGTCTAAGTATAACCGTTGTTTAAGTAGTTCCAGAGCTGAGCAAGAGCCCATTAACAAGGGGAAAACTGATTTAAAACTCTTCCAAAATGATTTGAACATTATTTTTTTTGTTTGATTTCCTAAGATAAAGTAATAACCCCTGAAAATAGGAATTCTAATTGCTTGCATCAAGTCCACCTAAGTTTGGTTTTAGACTTTATAACTCCAAACACGGCTATTTGTTATTTTTGAATGCTTCAAAACCGCTTTTTTTTTAAACAACTGTTTTCAGGCCCTATCAGAAATGTAAATCTTGAGCAATGCCAAAACTGTAGCAAAACTGCAGGCCTTCTGCTTCAGTAAAGCTGAACTGCGTAGAAATGATGAACTATAGTCAAGTAGCCACGAACACTCCTCAAACAGAAAAGAGCATATATAAAGTTTAAAAGTTTGCAATTAAAGATAGCATTAATGGACTTCAGCCTACAGTATTCATTAGCTAATGACAGTGGTGCTCTTAAACGGGGTGGTATCATGCTAACTGAGCTCTATAAAAGTTGACGTGGGTGTGTAGAGATGTTATTACAATTCCAATCCTTCAAGTCATCGGGCAGAAGAGTTTGGCAGTCAAACAAGGAAACGTTACACAGAAAGCAGCCAGTGACCACAAGCATCTGCAGCCATACTGCATATGCAGGACTGTATTCCCCTGCAATGAACAGCAAGGTGTTACATAAGCAAAACTTGGTGAAAAAGAAGCTAAATTAAGCTCCGTGCATAAGTGGAGGTTGTCCCATATTTATAATCAATGAAGTCAACAGAGAGCTATTTAGTTCTAGGCTCCTTGAAAACATTACAAGCCAAAGGATAAGCACAGCCCATAATTTCTGGTGTTCATTCAGTTGTGGCTTAACAATTGAACTGGCTGCAGTAGGTACAAGAATGATACTTGTTCTGGTATGTGCAAGAGGATGAAGGTGAAATATAAAAATTTAAACAACGTGGTAGATAAAAGGATGTTTAAATATCTTAATGGAGGGAGTGGAAACCAGTTACACAAGGCAGATCAGTTCACAGAGGCTAGAAGTAGCCACAAAAAACACAACCAGGAAGTTTGGTACTTACTGAGTATTCTGTAATATAGTGTGAACAAATGCTGGATTGGTTTCCATGGAAGCTGTTACCAGAGAGGTCAGCAGAGACCAATACCAGATAGCTGAAGCATCGCAGACTGAGACGCCCACCTTCTTAACTCTTTGATAACCAATAGCCCTGAGCCCATGGATTCTAGTGTCACATCCATCACTAAGGCAACGCTTGATGTTTATCTGTACATCTGTCAAAGCAAAAAAAACAAAACATTTTTTCCATTTCTTCTCCTGGATGAGACATAGAAGAATCCCAGTGTTTAAAACAACTACTGCAATAACTCAGAGAAAAATAGCAACAAACATAGCAGATTACTCCCACATCTGGACAACTAGCACATGTATGTTTCTTTGTAAGTAGGAACCCTATCATTTCATAAATTCAGCTTTGAAATGGCTTATGTGAGTCACTACTTCCTCTAGAAGTTCGGAAAAAAAGCAGTAAAGGACCTTCAAACTTAGAAAGAGATTAAATATTATTTCAGCAGTACCAATTGTATCTTTTCACTTACATACATAGGAAATGTCTTGGGTGAGAAGGGGGTGGGAAAAGTAACGAAAATGAATAAAGCCTAAATGCAAACTTTTAAAGTTCCACATAAAAGTGGATAAAATGATAAATTTTTTATCATTTTGTAAGGATAACATTCTCTTAGTCACTTCTGAGGAAGATATCCTTGTCGCCTGCTTCTGTGGCAGTGAAAGTTTGTCATACTAAAAAGCATCTGAGGTGAAGGTACAAAGTTTCTGAGGCTTCACAAACCATCTTAAGAAAGAGCAGCTTTTCCTCTGATTGGTTACAGTGCAGCAACCACAGATCCACCGGACTTAAAAATAACACTGCTTAGAAATCCTCAGCATAAAACCTGCTCTGCAAAAATCATCTGACTGACTCTTCAGATACAAAAAAAAAATAGCCTGCTAGATACAGTTTTCTTTGCTAAGATATCATTAACATATGCTTTCCCTCTGCAAGCAAAGATATTTTAACACTGCCTGATGTCGTCACACATAAAGGCTGAAGCTGCATTTTCATCATTCTAGCTCTTCAACCCTTAACCTCAGTTACAGATACCACGAGAAGGACTCAAAGACTAGAAATTAAACTACAATTAGAACAATTTATCTGCCTCAAGAGTAAGGTCAACAGCTTCTGCTCTAACAACTGACATTGCAACACATCACTCTATGACCTACCCAAACTTTCACCTTCAAAAAAAGCAACAGAACAATATACCAATGGTATCTTTATTGACTCACACATCTGACTAATGTTAGCGTTTTCCAACAGTGTTACGTAGCCAGTGATATTGCTTGGAATGTGAACATCTCGGACCTCCTGGAGACTGCTGGCATTCCTTCCCACTGCCACTGTCACTTGCTGTGGCATGTAGCTCTGGTCATTAGCTGCCACCGCAATAGACAGATGTCTCAGAACAACATCTGGTTTCATCTTTAAACTGCAAAGCAAAGAAAAAAATACTCATTGAAATAGAAGATTAAACAAGAGCTTCACTTTCAGCTAAGCCTCACCCAATTTCCAGCTTTATGGGAAAGCTGAGGAAGGAATTTTTACAAGGGCACGTAGTGATAGAATGAGGGGTAATGGCTATAAACTGGAAGAGGGTATATTAGGAAAAAAATCTTCACTGTGAGGGAGGTGAGACACTGAAACAGGTTGCCCAGAGAGGCTGTGGGTACCTCCTCCCTAGAGGAGGTCGAGGCCATGCTGGATGGGGCAGCGAGTAACCTGGTGTAGTGGGAGGTGTCCTTGCCCACAGCAGGGGGTTGGAATGAGATGATCCTCCAGGTCCCTTCCAATCCAAACCATTCTATGATTCTACAATCTACTGGAAATCACTGTTCCAACGAGCAATAACTGTCTCCACGGTGGCAAAGCACTTCCATTCAAGCTCTAACCACAGCATCTCTAACATGTGTTGGAAAGTTAGCTAAAGAAGCACATGCACCAACACAAAAGACGTGTGGCCTTTACAAGCCACATCAGGCCTTTAAGCTTCACAATACTTGTTTTCAAAAAGAGTCACCTGTCACTCAGTAATTTCAAGACCTTCAGTCACACGTCACTGGCTGTAAGACCAAAGAACTGGCAAACCTGAAGCTCAGCTGCACTCAGCTGCTGGGGCACTCACCGTATCCAGTGCGAGCGAGCGCTGCCGTCAGACTGCCAGAAGGACGTCGTCTCCCCGTTTGTCATCTTGTCAATATCAGCAGAATTGGATGAGGTTTCTATGTGAGTGTAGCACTTTGTGACAGACTTCAGCTTGTCCGACTCCTCATTACCATTCAAGTCGCTGGGGTATTCTGGGGGAAAAAAATAATAACAAAAAGCACTCATTCTTCTTTTGCTCATTTTTAAGAATCATTTTACTTTTATTACAATCTCCTATAAATTAACTTGTTGGCATAGAACGAAGTCCCTGGAGAAGTGTTCCTGACAGAAAATAAAGCGCAGCAGAGTTTCTTTGCAGATGAAGTCACAATAATTCTAATCTACCACTTGAAGTATGAAAATATAACCATACCTGCGTCCAGTTTTCCCTATTGGTTCCATCACTACTTTAGCAGTTTTATGCCCAAATACAAAAATATAACAGGAGAAAGTAACATACGATGGAGAAAACCTCAATCCAGCTATGCTAGGGAACAGACAAAGCCAACTGTTCTCCTAAATAACTTGATCCATTTCAATAAAGATCAACTTCATTAGAAGTCATGCCTGTCAAAGATTAAAGGAAGCTTTTCCATTTGTCTGGAAACACTTCTTCAAGCTGTGGTTACACAGCCATTTTGGAAAGGAAAAGAAGAAAGGAAAAAGCAAAACCATGACATACCTCTCTCTTTTAGGAGAAGTCGATCCAAGGAATCCTTCAGAACAGAAGAGCGCATCATGCAGATGTTGTTGAAGTACTCCAGCAGAGGGTATGGGATGGCAGTACTGGAAATGCGATTCCGGTGCAAGAATCTCAGGATCATTGAAGCATGAAGGCCAAGGCGCTCTTTAGATTCGGAAAATATATCTATAAAACCTAGAAAGAGACATGATTTCTTTCTTTGTGGCAACACCTGACTTGACTGAGTCCACATTGTTCCCCTCTATCTCTTATTATTAGATAAATTCTAATGAAGCACGAGAGCCGATATGGGAACTATATTCCACCATGTGAAGTAACTACAGCAAGGCTAAAGAAAGTGCAAACAAGTCACTTGTTGGTTACTTGAGATGCCCAAAAGAGCTCATAACAATTACCAAATATCTTAGTTCTTATGCGTATTTTGCAGTCCAGAAGTTCAAAACCCTTATCTTCACTATCTAGGTGAAACAGAGCCTGCTTGGCTTAGAGCTGCTGTTCTCACATTGCTCACCTGGAGCTACATTAGGCAGCTCCCTTTGGCACTGTGGATCATTCCCAAAGAGGTCCCTAACGCTTTCCACCACCTACATAAGAGATTTCAGCTTCAGTGTTATTCTCCATCACAGCACATTTAGATATATCAAACAATACTCCCTAAGTACTTCCTGATGGCTAAGCTGTTAGCCAGTTCTAACACTTCTTGTCCGATCCTCTAAGGCAAATCCCCTTTAGCCACTTATCATTAAAAGCTTGGGAGGAAAGACAGCAACTGATACTTATCCCAGAACCCAGATTCCAAAAACTGTCATTTTCCAAAATAAAAGCTATCAAATTCCAAATATGTTTTAGTAGGATTCCAAGATCTAAATAACAATATAATGATCACGTATGTGACTCATCACCTGAAACAGACTCAGCAGAGCATATATTCTTTTAGCTATCAAGTATAAGGCTGTGACTGCTTTACTAAAACTCTGCAAGAAACTTTTTTATGTCTCTGAGAAAAACTAAACAAGGATAACAACCACACAGAAAATATTGGTCGTAGATAGAAGTGTTTTAGCTGAATGTCATTGTGTGAAGGTTTAAACTTACAGTAACTTCACTTGTTTGATATGAGGGCAATGAGAACAGCTTGGAGTAGAGGCTTGAGAAGATTAGGACAAGAAACACTACTAAAGCAGTTCACTGAAGCAGCATTCCTTACGCAGGGGCAGGGCTTGGGAAACCATTTGTTTCATGCTGTTCCCATACCTGGAACGAGTGAACAAGCCTGCAGTTGCCTGATGACGTGGCTCAGCTCCCCTTGAAGATTAGCTCCACTGGAATTCTTCAGAGCCTCCAGCATATTCTCCACATCTACGGTGCCATCTCCTTCAGCATCAAATTGTGCAAAAGCCTGACAGGGAAAAAAAAAAAGAAAAAAAAGAATCTTTATTTCAGCATCTCTCCTTCAACGTATTTCATGTAAACCTTAGCAACAGTGGAACATTACAACACCATTAAATTAAAATCAAAAAAGTCTGTTTGCTGCAGCATTGAATTTATGACAAGAGCAAACATAGCCTGGTTGAAAATCTGCAGTCTTTAGCAGGTTTTAAGGCATTTGCATTGCATTCCTATTGAAGCCAACCATAGCTATGCTTAGGTGGAGACAGCACATCATCCACACCAGTGAATCAGCAGTATCCATCCACCCAACATCTGCGACTGCAAAGAAGGTGCTCAAGAAAGAACATGAAAAACCCTCTTCCATTAAATGTCAGATTCATTCTAAAAGCATTACAATGCATTACTCATTAGGGCCACATCCATCTCACACTGCATCCATTCAAAATCTTTCAGGTTTTACATGTTTCTAGACTAACTATTAGGAAGAAATTCTTTACTGTGAGGGTGGTGGTGCATTGGAACAGGTTGCCCAGTGAGGTTGTGGATGCCCCCTCCCCCTCACGGCCAGGCTGGATGGGGCTGTGAGCAACCTGGCGTAGTGGGAGGTGTCCCTGCCTATAGCTGGGGAGATGGGACTGGGTGATCTTAATGGTTCCTTCTAACCATTCATTGATCCTATGATATTTAAAAGAAAAATTCTCAGAACTACATTTTTTGATGTTTATTCCCTTCCATCGTCTGTCTTCTTGCACTGAACGCCAGTTGAAGACAGTTTACCAAAGCATTTATGAAAAGAATGAAACCAGGTAGAAGTCCACGAGACTTCATTTTCTTTCTGAAGTGAACCACTGCCAGATTTATTTATTTTGACCCTAGCATAAGTGTATTCCACACTCAGCTACAGCAGCAAGCCACCCAGCCTCTAAACCCAGCAGCCCACGTGTCCAACAAGCACAAAGCTCAGGAAAAAGCCCACACTCGAGACTCGTTTGGTCCTCATTATCAAACCCAATGTACCATTATAAAAGCAATATCCTAGAGAGAAACAATCCGAGATGACTAGATTAAAATAACCTGCCAATTAACCGTGACATAATTACAGCACCAAATGAGAGCAAAGTCCTCGGAAGGCACCCGAGCTGAAGCACGACATCTGAGTTAGCTGAAGCTGTGCTGGCACTTGTGTGGAGCTGAAGTTGGGCTCTGCAGGTCCATGTGTGAGCTCACAGCTGGAGCCCTGCTGGCAGCTCCACAGCGTTGCTCCTTGCAGTGTACATGCAGGGATCTGGGCAGGGGAAACTCCCCAAGCAGAGCTAGGGCCTTTGCTCGAGGACAATAGAGGGAATTCATTTTAACAAACAGATCCAGTGCCAAAACAAACGAAGGCACAGCTTTGCTACATGACTTCTCCTGCCTCTGACTGGAGTCACGCTGTATAATCACTAACCCATGAAGCAAGCAAGCTCTGGGATGCTACCAGTGAGAATAAACGTCGCATAGGATAAGGCTGGGGCAGCCAAGCACTGCTTTAAGCCAACACCTGACACTTGCACAAAGAGATTACCACATTGACACTTTCTTTGCACACTAACACAGCTTTCTTTTTTAAACCCTTCCTGTGACCTCAGCAGATCTATAATCTCACCGACCCCAAAAGTCTACAACTATTTCTGTCTGCTCAGTGTAACTTCAGTGCTGTCTGACACAAAGCACTGGCAGTTTTCACTGCTCTGCCACACTGCTGTGCACAGGGCTGTACCAACCAACCCACCCTGTGTGCAGACACAGCTCCTGAGCTGCACTCATGTGTGGGACACAGTTACCTCCACAGGAACAGCTTCACTGCAACCCAGCTTCATTCTAATAAAATAATAAAAGCATTAAATCCTAATGTTTCCTACCAAGCTCAACCATGACCACGAGGTAACCTATCTCAGAAACGAGGTATGTAGATAAACCTTCCCTTTAGCTTCCAGAAGGACAGCACAACGCAGCCTCTCTCAGGTGTGACCAAGGAGGACTCTATATTCCATGCTTTGCACTCAGTACAATTGAAGTATCCATGTTTCAAGCAAAAGTTGGATGCATTCTACAGCCACTGCTGAAGCACTGACAGATTAAGAAAGGTTTAGTTCAACTAGCGAACAGACAGAGGTTCATTTTGCCCATAAAGCATTTAACAAATGCATTCAAAAGCCCCAGACTGAGAACAGAAAAACTTAATGGGAGGTGAGAACTTAATCTGTGCCAGGCAGAACTCTGTAAACATCAAAAAGTGGAAACCTTCTGCCCTGCCACCCGCAAACACCTCGCTCTCAGAAAGCAGATCCTGGAAACCTAACATCCTCCAGCCCATGGGCTGCTGCCAGCTGCAGAAACAATGAATGAGGGTTTTCCACACACATCCCCACATCGCAGCAGCACAGACGAGCTGTGACCACACCCCCATCCCAGCACAAATCCCATGACACGCTTTTTCCTCATTTCCTAGAATGTGGAAAAAAAAAACAACACCCATACTTGTCATGCAGAGGAAGATGTGCAATGCAATCCCCAAAGCATTTCTTTAGCCTGCAAAAGTCGTTTGTATTAACAGAGAGAATCTCAGTGTACTGATATCACACTCTGACTTGTGAGAGGTTAAGAAGCGTCGGTTAATGGCTCTTGGGAAGGAACTGGACGTGGCACCGAGGTTAGTGGGCACGGCAGGGATGGGCTGATGGTTGGACTCAGTGACTGTAGCAGTCTTTTCCAGCCTTAATGATTCTGTGATTCTAAGGGTAAGTCCAGAGGCAGCGTTTCAGCCAGCTGCGTGAAGCAGCCTGGAACCAACACACAGCCTGTGTGACAGCACCAACCTCCTCCCAGCGGCTGGTTACTATGTCAGCACTGACTCATTTCTAGGAGCACACATGCGACTCAAAGGTCAGCTTCCCGAGTTACCCTGCCACTTAGGGAGCCACCGGGGAGTCCCAGGAACTGCACGCGGAAACAGCTTTGGGCACAGCCACTTCCTCCAGCAGCCGTGGAAGTCCCGGCGGGCTGTTCTGGAGTACGGCTCTGGAACGGGCACACAGGGCAGCGCCACATTTGGGTGCTCCGGGTGTCGGCTCCCCGCATCCCCTTGCGGAGCCGAAAGGAAACCACGCTCCTTCCTACCGCTGAGGCCTCACCCCTCCGTCACACGCAGCACAGGCTCCCACCGTGCAACGGGACGCTACAAGGGGAGCGCCGGGCGGCTTCACGGCCGATTTGAAAGAGCAACAATAAAGCGCAGCAAAGCCCCAGCGGAGCCGGCCCAGGGCGCTTCCCACGCCGTCGGTGCCGGACGGCCCGTTCTCGGGGTAGCGGGGCAGGACGACACCCGCGCCGCCGCGCGGCTCCCCGCTCCGTGCCGGCCGGGCTCTCGAGGCCGCTCCCTGTCCCCGCGCTGCCGCCCGCTCACCTCCTCGCTCTCCCCGCGAGAGCCGGCCGTCAGA
>JAOWBP010035659.1:0-21381 GCA_028571105.1 Tragopan temminckii
AGGTGGATGTGTACTACTGATCGGAATTCAAAAATTCCTTTTGAGCTTTCTGCCAAAAATGATGCTGCATCTCAGTTATGTTACAGTTCTTCTCGCGTTGCTGTGGAAGTGCATTTAAATGCAT
This sequence comes from Tragopan temminckii, assembly GCA_028571105.1. Lineage (NCBI taxonomy): Eukaryota > Metazoa > Chordata > Aves > Galliformes > Phasianidae > Tragopan > Tragopan temminckii. Next base: position 125 of record JAOWBP010035659.1, read on the forward strand.
TAACATATGTTAATAAGCATAACTGTAGTGATAATCTGCTGTGTATAAAATAAAACTTATTCCTGAATTCATTGAGCTTAGGAAATTAAATAGCATATCAATAATGCCTAATCTCAAGGTACCCTATGCTTTGTAAAATAAATATGTTTCAGACCTGACAGTGGCTAGAATCGTTTTCCAAGTATTCTTCTATTTGGAGCTTACAACTAAAAGCATGTTGAAAAATTTGGAAATTTCCATGTTAGGCTGAAGCAGTATTCTGAGCTGAGGTATGCACCAAATTGGATCAAGGGGAAGGGGAATTTTCTCATTTTGCCGTTTTTTAATTTTTTGTTTTTACATGGGAGAAATGCCATATTAGCTTGAGAGTAACAAGCAAAATATTGTCAAGTTCTGGAAAGTGTATGTGCTTGTAGATCACTTGCACCACCTTGTGATAAAAGTAATATATAGCAGTCTCTGTAATCAAGAGCTTTTTGCTGTTTAATGGCTTAATATATACATATGTACAGCAGAGAAATAACCTGTGACCAGAGTTGGTTGTTTGTTTGTTTTTAAGTACTTTCCATATGCATTTCAGTTCTGAAGCTAACTGGTTTACAATGCTATACATTAAAATTATCATTTCAGTATATTGTCTTCTGTTGTGCTTTTGTATTCAGCATTTTCTTTGGAACAATGAATACTGTTTTTGTAATTGTTGTGATGAGTATAGCATAGGCTGAGCAGCTTAGGTGAATATGTCTTGTTAGAGGGGAAAAATGCCTTCTTACTTGGTGGTTGTGAATGTGCAGTCTGTATTTCATAAAATATAATGTACTGACTTTATCAACATGATATTCTGAAATTGGATAGTTTTAGCAGTGACTGTCTCATTCATGCTGGAATATGCACTTATGATCAGTTTTTCCAAGTTTTTTTCTTCTCCATGGCATCTATGTTTTAAGTAGAGAAGTGCAGAGATTTGTTTATTTTTAAATTTCAAACCTACTGACCCTTCACTGACATTCAGGTGTAGTCAAGACTGATGATATACTGTGAAACTCAGACTTACTAGAGTCATAGTGTTACAGTGGTGTGTAATGCCACACAGTGCCTTAGTGAACCATGTAAAGGCTCTAGAGTGGTTCACTCAGCTTCTGTACAAATGAAGAATCCACAGGGTAAAATCAGTTTCAGAAGGTTTAATGCACCTTACACACGGAACATATCTTGAGTTGTCTTGCACTGCATGGTGTTCTTTCTGTGAAAACCCAACAAATAGCTGAATTTTGAACTCCTGTATCCTTCCTGCCCCTCCCCACTCAGAAATATAGATGGATTTTAGGAAATAATTCAACAGCAGAAAAGTCAGATGTCAGAAAAACAAATGGGTGACTTCATGTAGCCCTGAGCTTAAGTACTGACATTTCTTTCATTTTAGATCTAAGGAGCAAGAGAGCTTTGCATAGCTGGATAGTTTTGAAGACAGAACTGCAAGCTCCCCTTGCAGACCTCAGCTGCTAAGAGCTGTAGTGAAGCAGCAGCTTGTGGGATGCTCTGTTGCTTCAGTGCAAGATTTGCTGCTGCCATTTCAGACCTTAATATTTGAGAATACGTGGTTGAACTTCAATATTACCAACCATGGAAATGTTTGTTTTGAAGATCTGTCAGAATTTGTGTTGGCAGAAGGGGACTGTATCTTTTGCTTCGCTCATCAATATCAAAATGTAAACATATGGGGGTTTATGTGCTTTTCCTACTTAATGTTTTGAAAACTGTCCCTCAAAAAGTGATTTAAGAGCCGTGCATCGAAATGAATTCATAGATCCTTAATATTCACAATAGGCCTCACTTGTAAAGCAGTCTTGTAGTACTTCTCATTTTGATCCTGCATTGAGATGTCCCAGATGGACAATAAATGAGTAGTTCTTTGTGGTGTATTATACCTTTTTCTACACAACACACACTGTTGTGTGGCATCCTTTCTTTTCTTACATATCAAATAGCAAGTGACAGACCAGTAAAGATGGTTCTCCCCATGTTAAACCTTGACCTCACTGTTAATACAACCGAATTTTTTTTGAGAGAGAGATTTATTTTTCAGCTATGTTGTAGGTTGTTTAGAATATACAGAATTCAATCATCTAGTTTTTCCTCAGCCAAGGTTCCCACAGATTCTGCAGCTGTGCCTATGATTGGTATTCAAAGGCATTACAGGATAGACTTGCACAATTTGTAGCCCACAGGAACATAAATAGCCTGCAAAGGAAATTTTTTTCCACTATGGCATGGTGTTTTCCTTGTATCTTGGTTGTCTGGTTAGCTGAGGAACTGTAAAATCTGCCCTTATGATTTGTTTGCAGGCCTCTGGATAATGACTGTAGTTCCCAGTACTATGCTTGCACTGGGGACTGAAAGTAGACTGGGAGAGGAAACAAACTCATAGAAGAATTTAGAGGATTATTGGGGAGGGTTTTCTTGTGTTTTTGTTTGTTTGTTTTTTAGATATTTGTAACGTGTTAAGTGTAAAATGAAAACAATTGAAAATTAAGCTTAAAACACTGCTTCATCTTTTTTGTTATATCCCTTTTTGCTTTGAGTCTGTGCAGAAGGTTGACTTTGGTAGCTTCTTGTTAGTGGCACAGCTGAGAGAGCTTTTTAGGCAAAGGATTTGCTTTAGTTCATAGGTACGATGTAGCCCACCCTGTAATGTGTGTGACTCATTTGTTGCTATCAGGTGAGCTCTGTGGTGGAAATGAACAACTGGAGTATTCAGCCTCTTGGAATTGTGTAACACATGGCCAAAAAGTGTAAATCCCGCTTTTTATAAAACTGCTCTTATTTCTAAATTGGCCACTCTAGATAAGAGGTTCGTCAAAAAAAAAAAATTAGCCAGTATCAAATGGTTGTTCTTCAGAGAGCAGTATTAATATCCAACCCCTTGAGAAGATGAAGTGTGTAAATCAACAACCAAAAGTTAAACGTTGCTCCCCAGGGGCACGTGGGGAGTATTTTAATTCTCTAATCTAACTCACCAGAGTCAATATAGACACCTGGAATGATGCTTTTGCTTTCAGGAGGCTAGCAGTAATTACACAGCCTGATTCCTCATCCTGTATGTTGTGATTTTTGTATTTATTTATCTGTGTGGTCTTATTTTGTAGCCGTCTGTCCTAAGCTAAGACATTCTAATGCTGAGCATCAGAGCCTTCTGTGCTGACCTGTGCTGTCACAAAAGCGTGTCGCTGATTAGAAGTATAAGGGGAGGAGAGAGAAGGATCGACAGAAACATCAGTAACCTCAGCAATAGTAGTGAAGTTACAAGGAACAGGACAGCTATAGGAAACCAGAAAAGAAAGTATAGCAGAACAGATGTGAAAATTACAAGCAAACTAACGAAGAGGAAAAATAATAAGAAAGAGAGAATAAGCAGGAGAGGGAAAAGGAGAAGCAGGAACAAGACAGAGTAAGAGATAATGGAGAGCATAGATCAACCAAGAAGCAAGCTGTTCTGAAATCCAGTCAGATATCTAATTCCTATTACACGAGGAGTTCTCTCTTCAGGCTCAAGATTAAGATGTAGGTGTACAAACAATTTGTCCCGTTGCCTCAGGAGAGGAGGGAAGAAAAATAGCTGGGGTAGATTCTCTCTTGAGTAGCCTCTACTTTTATCTTCTGTACCCAAAGGCAAAGTCACACTGAGCCCTTCAAATTCAGCAAAACACAGCCCGAAGTACCATCTATTTCTTTTTCTTCTCTTTAGCTTCGACTTTAAGGATCTCTCCTTCTTCTGCTCTGGGGGATGGAGACATAGTGATGATCAGAGACTCATTAGTGGTTCCTCTGTGCATAACTGCATGTGGTTTAGGCTTAGCGTCTGCTTCTGGCTCTTCCTTTTGTGGAGGGGGTGCAGATGGGGCTGCAGGCTCTGGTGGTTTCTTCTCCTCTTTTTCAGTCTTCTGTGCTTCAGCTTCCTGTTCCTATAACCAAAATGTTAAATGCTTTCCAATGCTGCAAAACAAATTCAGGAAAAAATTCTGCACTGTTTATACAGTGGTAAGGCACAGCATGGGGATACTAAGATTAGTAGGACTCCACTTGTATATAAACTTGTATTCAGCTGCTGAAAATCAGTTTCTATGTGAAAAATACTATTTCAAGATCAGAAAACAATAAAACTAGGAAGAGCTTGTGGGTAGTGATAGTATCTGCTTCTCATTAATACAGCTGGACAAAGCAGGCATGTTTTGGTGCACAAAACGTTTCCTCAGGTCTCACCTTCCTTTATGTACTTATGCAGGTATAGAAAGAAAAAGTATTATGTGATTCTCAACATACTCTGCAGTGTCCCATTTCCTTGGCCAAGCCTATTTGTGCTGAAGTTTGCAAATATACATTAAATTTGGTGAAGTTTCTGCTTTAATCTTGCTGTTGTAGTAAAGTTCTTTATTTCATTTAAAAGAAAGTAAAAACGCAGCCCAGCAGTGACTATAAAAGCTAGACACGTATTCTGCCTCTTCAGGGCAAATACTCAAAACTGAGCAGGTTCTTACTAATATGAATGTTTCTCTAAACAGAATATAAGGTAGGAATTTTTTTAATCAACTGAAGTAAGCTTTCTCATAAATGCACAGTGTCACATATTTAAACAGATCTAGCTGTGTGGTCTATACTTGAAATGTTGTTTTCAAGATTTCTTATTAGCAAAGGTCTGACTTTGAACTGGAAAGCTCTCTTTATGCTTCAGTCAACTGGATTGGATTACTGCATTTGGACATTTGTGTTCACTTCTGTACGTATAAAATTAGAAGATCAGATGCTCTTAGTATCTTTTAGGGTCTCTTGTCCCTTCTTTTCTTGAGGATTTTTGTTTGCTTATGTTTTCCTTGCTCTTGTTTTTCTCTGTTCTTCCTAGAGTTCAGACCAAGAGAGATTTGAGCCAAATTCTACAGTCCAAATTTACAGAGATTAATTACCGTGACTGTATCTCAGCTACTTGGAGTTTTTGCTACTGATTGCTCCAAAGCTGCATTTCCATCTGTTCCCTTTGCCCAAGCCCTCCCAGTATATTTCCTATTTCTCTATCCAGCGCTTGACAGAATCTGTTCTGTTATCTGTGACATTACCTGAATGTCTTGTTCTCTCTTCAGCTGCAGCAGCTTAGCAAGGCCTCCTTTTCCTTTAGCTCCAAACATCGCTTTAAATAGTTTTGGAGTTTCTTGTTTCTGCCCAAATAGACTGGCCAAGCCCCGGGGCTGCTGCACTGGTGGTCCAGGAGGAGGTTTCCCCTTCTCTTTCAGCAACACCCTGGAGGCAGGAAGGAATGGGAAGGGGAGCACACAGCAGTGCAGTGAAATCTCGAAAAATTCTGGCAAAACTAAAATGTCATGCATGAATGAACATCTGACAACTTCTCTAACAATTTTTTTAATCCTAGATTCAATGGCAGGAGGAAAGCAGGTAAGGGTGAGGGCTTTACTGGCTGTGGTACTATATAATAAATTGAAGAATACTGTTTTAATTTGGAGCTGCTTTCTCATTTCTTACAGCTTAAACTAGTGTAGGCTCAGATGAAAGCATTACAAAGCAGATGTGTTTTATAAGGTGAGAAATAGTTGCAGGGGAAGGATGCCTTGTACCTGAGGCAGAAAGTCTCTCTGCTGAACTTCCGGATGCAAATTCAGAGAGCATTTATTACTCTATCTGGAGTTTAACTGATGCTTGAGGAAGTAACTGTTAAACAAACTTTTAGCATAGGTCATGTCAGGTGGTGGTACGTATTTTGGTCTCCTTCAGTAAATTACCCCGAGTATATGAAAATTACTAGATTTTCACACCTTTCAGTAGCTGTGCTGGTTGGCAACCATAATTGGAGGAAGTGAGAATGAATGATGATGGTAGAAATTCATACTTTGTAACTTTGGGAACACTGATAATTTGATTCCAAATTTGAACGTAACTGCAAATCTCTGTCAAAATAACACAAGTCTTCTGTTGGTGCCTGGTTTTTCTGGCGACATGGCTGACCATGCACAGAGCATACACAGACTTAGTGAATACCCAGACAGGTGAGCAAAATACATAGCCTTCAGTACAAGACAGGCACTACGTATTTTTTAAATTGCACAGGTTTCTAAATAGCACATAAATAGCACAAAACCTTATTAAGATTGATACCTAGAGAGGGCTTTGGGCCCTCAAGGGGGTGTAGATATGAAGGATGGATAATTATTAAACTTCTACCATTGAGAGAAGTTGCACGGAGAAAGCAGAATGCAGTGATTTAGCAGGATATGATTACAGTGAGCAAGGAAGCAGGAGAAGATAGTGCAGGACAAAGAAACAGAAATAACAAGTAATGATGATTGTATCACTGTTTAGAAACAAGCTGGAAGTCAGGAAGGATAACTGCCAGGGATGAGCAGTCAGTGAGCTTGTTCTGTCCTTCTACCTGTTGATGTTGAAGTCTAATCTCTGAAGACCAGAGATGTGAAAACACTTAGCAGATGGGCAAGATCTGTGCATCTACTGCTACTTTGCTCAGTGCCATGGGCATCATATCAGCCTGTTTAGGGGCCCCTCACTGAGTCTGAAAGCCAGGAATACGTGCTATTGTTCTTATTCGTGCATACTACCTTTTACAAGGTAGTAAGGCAGTCATGTTCACAATCTTATAGCAAAATATGACCACGTTTTGCCATGTCAAAGCCAGGGTAAACTGCGTGCCAGAGAAAGGAGGACAAGAAGCAGTTCTGATTTGAAATCCTGTTTCAGAATCTCTTTGCACGGAATGCACAGCTTTCAGATCTGTGTGCATATCTTTCGTCTTACCAGGTGTTACTTTAGATCAGCTTCTAACTGGTCCTTCAGATTTTGAAAGGCATGCGAGCCTTGTGGGTGCATCGAAGCGTATCTCTGTAGAACTAATTGCAGGTGTTTGGTTGCATCTTTGAAAACCTGCAGCTTAACTCACATCTATCTTGCATTTTCTGACTTCTTGTCTATGTAAGGAGTTTTGTCCTGATATACATCTGTGCCTCTTGTTTTGTTACCTGAAGTGCAGCTGCATTCAGGACTTTATTCTATTTACCACGTTCTCACAAGTATTGGAATCCCTGACATGGAAGCATGGCTTCCCGTATGTACTAGCAGACAAATCTGACCTCTAAGTACAAATATGTTTACATTATTCTCCAGAGAAATGAATGAAGATATGTCTAGGAGCCACAACTGTACATTCAAAAGCTAAACACAGTGATTTAAAAATTGTTTTTAGGACATACTTTGCTTTCTTCATCAGTAGTTTTTCTGAGTCAGGATAGTGCACCAAGATTTCATTGAGTGTTTTCTTGTCTAGAATGAAAAGGTTGGCAAAACCATGAGCCACCACATTGGCAGTCCTTCGATTTCCTCCACCTGCGGCTAATAGGCTGCAATGAAAATAAACATTGTTATTCACCTCACCGCTTCACCGAGTGAGGAATCTCTGAAGTTGGTTTTCCATCGAAGACATAACAAAACAGATCACTAATGTACCCGAGTGTTCTATCTGCTTTCTGTGAAGTCCCTTTGCAGTTGTGATTGGAAATATCTTCTTGTATCAAGAAGACATATTGTCACTTCTGGTCAGGATTGTTGGTCCTGGACTGTGAAAAGTCTTGCTGGGAAGAGATGTATCAAAAAATCATAGAATCACTGAGGTTGGATTAGACCACTAAGATCATCTAGTTCAACCATCAACCCATCACCACCATGCCCACTAACCACCTCTCTCAGTGCCACATCTCCACACTTCTGAACACTTCTAGGGATGGTGACTCTACCACCTCCCTGAGCAGCCTGTGCTAGTGCATTACTACACTTCTGGAGAATAAATATTTCTTAATATTCAAGGCGAACCTCCCCGGTGCAACTTGAGGTCGTTCCCTCTCATCCTTTCGCTGTTTACTGGGACAAAAGGCCAACTTCCCCCCCTTACCCACAACCTTCTTTCAGGTCAGTTGTAGAGGGTCTCCCTTTAGCCTCCGCTTCTCCCTGAACAATTCCTCAGCCACTCCTGTAGGACTTGTGCTCCAGACTCTTCACAGCTTTGTTGCCCTTCTCTGGACACACGTTTCTCCCAAGAGACACCAGAGCAAGGACTGCATTTGTTTTAGTCCTCGTGTGAACTTGGCATTTCCTCATTTTTATTGTTGAAAATTATTTAACACGATAGGGAGAGCAGCATAAGACTATTATAATTGAAGGCATATTTACAATGAATAAATTACTGCAAGAATTATAGTTTCCCTGAGTGAATAACTTCAGTGGGGTTTTGGTTTTCTCACATATCACATCTCACATTTGGATGTTGGCAAGTTTAACAGTATGGATTTGGAAGACCTTTCAAGCTGACAGTAACAAATGTGTCTGTCAGAAACTGAAGGCTATTTTGTTTAGAAAGTAAAGTGTTAGACCAGCTTATTAAGCAGGGGTTAGACATAGGAAGAATATCTACATAAAAATTAAATTGTCCATCTTGAATGAAGAAAACAAAATGAAAAGAATTAATGTTTGGTGTTAAGCAACAGAAGCTGCATTTTATTCTTAGTGAAATTGCTTTATCGCTATTTGAGGAGATTCATCGTAGAGGTTTGTCCCTTAAATGTTTCACAGTGTGTTACTGTATAAAAGAATATTTTATAATACCTAAATTTAAAGGTTATTAATAAAGGATAGTCTGGACCCTATCAGAAATGAGTTTATACTTATCATCAATACTAATCAGGATATACCCATGCTACTTTTTAGTATTAAGGATATGCATACAGCATTTATAAACATTAGATTCTACTGAAAATATAATTGATTTATAAAGGATCACAAGACCTCTGAACTCTGTGTATGAGGCTATTTTTACACAGACATAAAGTTTTGCTGCTATCCAAGATATGAATCAACCTATGAAGTCAAGTATAAAATGCAGCATATTGTCTTCTTTTACAATTCTGTACAGTTTCTCAGGCAGAAAAGTATTTGCACAATAAGAAAAGCAGTTGAAGAAAATTGCAAACTGTTTTTGAGTTCTGATAAATCACTTCTCAACAAGTCATTGTACAATCATTTTCAGGCTTTCCTAATAACAAGCTCATTTTGTTGAGACAGATAGGACTAAAGAGAACAGCTCTTTTCTTATGGTGATGATGTGAGGTGAATTTTATGAGGGAGGCAGTCACTGCTCAAACAGAATCCTCTTTGACTAAAGGCAGCATTATGGACTCTGTTTTGGCCATTTTGCTAAAAGTTGTGTGATAGACTAAATCTTTACAAATAATTGGCATTGTCCTTACAGTGGTTCTTGATGCTATAACATCTGCAGTAATAAGGAAAATTGCCTTTTTACCTTATGGTTTTTACTGCAGTTAGCCTGAAATGATTTTATACTTCTATGAGATGATAACTTCTGAATTCTTATGATAGCAATTTAAATCTGGAGGTATGAAGTTGTCAAAGCAGTGACTTAGCATATCTATTTCTTTTTTATAGCTGAGCTCAGTAGGAAGCAGCCATTCATTGAAATTAGGAAACTGATCCAGGGAATGATGTGCATATCAACTGAATGTGCAGTGTGGTGGCTCCTCAACTGGGTATATCCGTACATCTGGAAAGAGCTGCTAAATCAGGAAGGAGTCTGGATCTGGTGTCTGAGCCGAATGTCAGACCTGAAATGGCAGAGCTCACTGAAAAGCAGCAGCCACTGCTGCTGGGCCAAAGTAGAAACTCAGTCTTTCACAAAGCTAAATATTCCCTTTAGTTTTTGACTTTTTAAAGGGAAGTTAAAGTTAAAACACAACTGAAAGGCTAGAAACAAAGCCAAACACTTAGAAATCTTCCTGCCAAAAATGCTGCTATTTTTCCAGAATTTCCATTTTCTGATGGGAAATTATTCTAGGGAGATAATAATAAGTGGATGAATTAGGACAGCTAGCTTGATGTGTACACTTCTCTGGGCTAATGAAGTGTTGTCTTGTAGTTTCACTCTCTTGAATTTCTTCCTTTCTCAGTTGTCTGTGCAGACAGGCTCTCATTATGGCAGCATTCTTTTTGCCTCTATTTCTGAGATTATTTTTCTTCCCTAAGATGACATTATCAGTACAGGAAAGTAGTAATGAGGGCAAGATGTTCATTGTAAGGCAGCTCCTATTGCTTAATCTATTTTTGCAATAATTTTTAAAACAGGATTGGCAAAGGACTGGATTGAACATCAGTCTTGCATTGGCCTTCTAGTATAATTCAGGAAATATTTTTGAAATGAATGAACATTCTTTGTTGTCTTCAACTCCTTTGCCCATAGAGACTTTATAAGCATGATATATAAGCGTTTTGAACAGTGAGATTAAATAGCTAGTGTCTTATAATTCATATCATTAAACCACTCAGAATGAAGCTGACATGATTCTCTACACAAATCTTGATTCAAAAAATCAGGTGGAAATGATGACAGTTCAATACCAGGTGCTAACCACACTATGAATGCTGAGGGGAAAACTTGGATGTGCAAAATAGAGCAATATTTCATCCATTAAAGACTTTTTTTTTCATATTCTTCTGCTGTACAGTACTCAGAAGACCTTGACAGAGCTTATATAGAAGGGCACTGTATAAACTCATTATTTTCTAACATATTGCCACAAGGAGAAGGATAAATTTCTGCTGGTATACTTAGCGCTTCATGTCTTCGCTTTTCAATTTCAGAGATTTCTGCCAGTTGCTATGTGTTTTCTCCTCAGGTTTATCCATTGCCTGTCATTTATATGCAAAGTAACAGGGTCTGTACCAGTATGCTGCCTCCACCAACACAGTAGGTCAATGATGAATAAAACAAGACGAGAAGCGTAGATTTAAAGCATTGCTGAGGGCTTTGCTGGCCATCCTGGCAATTATATGAAGAGTAAAACATACTGGGAAATGAATCTTTAAAGGCAGCTGTGTAGATCTCATCTGGAAATAAGTCCCCACTTTCGTTAGATCAAAACACTGAAAATCCTTTCCTTGTTTTCAAATCAATCATGAACATTCCTCAGTTTGAAAACAAATGTCCTTGCTCCAAATGCAAAACTAATAAATAATTGAAAACTGTGTGTGTATTATATCTCTAGGATGCTGCAGCTTTTCTTTTATCTTTTCAGTACCTATCACTACCTGAAAACCACTGCATTCTCAGACTTTCTGCATAACACGCAGCACGCCATTTTGTTTTGAAGCTTTGCTCTGGTATTGTATTGTCACACAGAGAAACACTTTTAAAATAACCTTCTTGCCCATAGCTGATATAGCCTCACTTTCCCACTCAACACGGAAGGTCTGTATCTATGGGGTATATCAAGTGTTCTCCAAGCGCAGCTCTGAGAAGGCTCTGTGCACCCATTGCAGAATAAATGGGAAAGTTTCCACTACCACAACGGGAGATGCAGCAGAAGATAAATATAAATCTAACACAGAGCTGATTACTACTTTTGAAAAGATAGATTAAGGCTACCTGCAAGAGGATTAACAGTAACAAGAGTGCAGCTGGAAGAAATCAAGAATCCAGTTTATCACATGCAGCAGCACATGTATTTTGTTACTTTTCCTCAGTCCGACCTCAGTAGGGGATGCAGTGCCTAAAATCTAGCTCTTAGTTGTCTAATTGGTGAACAAGGCACAGAAGAGCTAATGGATTTTGCAAAGCAGCTATGTGGAGAACATAACGTTTGTAACCGCTCAAGGAAAGCTTTCTCCTCCAGAGAAACTTAGACCCAAAAACCTGGTCTGTCAGTCCTTTTCTATTTTGTATTCTCTTAAACAAATACATATGAAAATGTAGATGCTGATTTTCAGTAACTTAATCTCTACTTCAGCTCGTAACTGAATCAATCTGTACTGCTATTTTAGATTTTTTATCTCCTTTGTTGAAAATTAACAATTTTACTCTCTAGTGTGTAAGGGCAGCTAGTCTAACTATACAGGCAATGAAATACATTTGGTCCCACCTTTGTGCAGACTTTGGGACAGGAAGATGTGTTCAACCTTTTAAATCCTGAAGGAGAAATCCATCCATGTATCCTTGTGTACATTGCCCTGAATACTGATTATACATTATTTGTTGTTTAGAAGTCTGAGGTCTTGGCAGATTAGTCTCTGATGTTTCACTTACATGGACTTTCCCTCACTTATCTGTGTATCTCTGCTCAGCATTCTCTTGGTTGATCTCTCCCAGCTTTCAAACCTTTCCGTGCAATCTCTCATGCTTACCAGAGAGAAGCTAAACAAACATTTATTTTACTGTTGATTATTTAATCACTTCTGAAGAAAGTGTTACAAATAGTGGTGGACCAACCTGATCTCCCCAAATACAGCTCCTGCTCGTAGTGTAACCAGGACTTTTGTGCCATCAGGGCCTCCAAGGACTTGAACTTCACCTTGTTTGATGATATACATCTCTCTGCCAATTTCTCCCTAGGCACAGAAACACGTACATAATGATCACTGGTTTTTGTTTTTCTTTTTAAAGTAAAATCATCTGACAAACATCTATGTAAATGTCTCTCCCCTTTCTCATGCACAGTTTTCCCAGCATTACGGAGAAATGAATGTTTGTGCTACTTTGCCTAGCACTGAGCACAAGTATGAGGACTGACTTTGCGTATCTAATTGATGTGAGGCAGTATTTGAGCAGAAGTTTAACCATCCAGGCCAACCTAAAAAATGAAGACTAATAACAGGCAGGATTGTATCAGTCATTTTCATCTTCTATTCTAGTGGAAACAGAAGTAATTCAGCAGCATATTTAATGAAGAGAAGTGCAAAAAAGCCTGTGCTTTGTGGTTTAAAAAACTTCAGTTTTCATTCTGTTACTTCCAAACTTCACTTAACTAATTTACAAGGAAAATAAGAATAAACAGCCGTTCTAAAATTTGTCAAATTCTGTGTAATGACTGGATGGTTTAAGAGGTTATAGCTTGCCTATTATCTTCCACAAGACCTGCTAAGATTCATCAGTATCATCATAAAAAGCAGGCAACCTGGAGTAAACATGATCATAACAGTACTCATCATATCTCAGTGACAGGCAAATAATTATTTTTCTGCTTGTGCTACTGGAGTAAAGCAGCAATTTCAATTTAAAAGTGAAAATGCAGCAGCAACACCACCAGAATTGAAAATGTATGGCTTATACTTCTATCTCATAATCTGCTTCTGCAAACCTGTCAGAGCCTCCTAGGTAAAGTATGATGAGGCCGATGTGCATCCACATAGGAGGTGCTCCCAGCTCTCAAGTTCCAACAGGATTTTATTCCCTGCTACAAGTTACAGCATCAGAAGGATTACCTACTGGACCAAACAGACTTGGGATCACTTGGTCAGAAGATGAGCCATCTACCTTTGTTACGTAAGGCCGTGTTTGAGCTAAAATCCTAAGGGACAAAGCGACAGCATTCAGCTCACAGTTTGGAGATGGCATTGAGTGAATACAGAACAAGGTCCTGCTGTAGGGAGCAGTACGAGATGCACCGTATTTTCTACATTCTTGGGAATTCAGCTTCAGAGTTTGTAAAATGCAAATGAAGCACATGCAAAGCATCATGGATTGAGATCTGTAGGCTAAGTTTGTATATATAACTGTACAAAAATTGAGCTTGCTCCATTTTAAATATCCAGACTCCATGAAGTGTCACCAGATAAGTCATATTTACATTAAGTACTTTCCCATGCTACTATAATTTGTTAGATAATAATAAAATCCATATTGTCTTGTTCTAGGTTGAAATTTGAGAGCAAATTTGTTATTATTATACACAGAATCTTAATTATTTTTATATTATCTACTTCACTCAGAATTAATTTTATTTGAAGGCTACTTTTGACCTTTATCTGAACTCTTTTTTCTAAAATACATACTATTATATATTACTTCACCACAGAGCTCACCTTTTTGCAGACAAAATCACCAGGTAAATACACAATGGATTTCAACCTTAGCAGCATGTCATATATCATCTGAGTATCACACCCCTGTCAAAAGAATTACGCTGTATTGATTCAGGAACACAAGTGATTATTAGTGCTTACATTGGGTAGCAAAGTAGTACATGTATGATCCAGGGTTTCATAAGAGGCATGTAAAAGAAAAACGTGGCAAGGACCAGCTCATAAAGGAGACAAAAGTACTTTCATTTCAGATACTAACACAGTTCTCTTTGGGTTGAATATCTCCAATTTTTTTTTAATGCAGTAAGCTTCTGTACATCTAAGTTTGACTGCTGTGGAAACGCAGTGTTATTTGCTGTGGGTTGTAGATCTTTTAGGGACTTTTTTTTTTTTTTATACTGATCCAGAAAAAAAAGCAGATCATGTAAAATGCTAGTATGAATCTGTGAATTCCATGTCTTTAGAAAATATTGCAGAAACAGTTCTACTATGTAATGTTTAAACAGAGATATCGTGATTTCTTGCAATTGCCCTAAAAAAAACCTGTTAAGCTTAATGTATTTCAAGATTACTTCTAAAAATGCAACGTCTTCCCACTTTTTGTGTCACAAATCCAATGTTAAGTACTGCATTAAAGTAATCTCTCTGGAAACCTATCATGATAACCATGAGAAAGCTCTCTGAACAAAATGTTTCTGAAATACAGCTTTCACTACATCAAAGTTATGTTCTCAGAACAGGTAGTATTGGTGTTCTCTCAAGCAGGACTAAGCAAGTAGACAGCAAGGTGAACTGTACCAAAAATCATATTCTTCTGTATCTGGCTGTGGTTAGCAATGTTCTGCAATCACTTAGGGTCTGACCATAACATCAGCTTTAACCAGTCAGTATGACAAGACTGTTTCTTAACCTCATTTGCTCTTTTTTATCCCTGATTTGACACACACACACACAAAACCAAAGTCATCCCTTGGCTTTGTCCTGACCTGTCTCCACTGACTTAGGTATATAATAGACTTAGTTTGCCTTGAGTATTAACAAACGTGTTATTTTGTGTAGCAAGATGCAAAAAAAACAAGGTTTCCACCCTACAAGTACCACACATTACTGCATTCTTTTGTTAAAGTACTTGCTTTGAATAGGTCAACTTTATTGACAATGGCAAAGTTCACATCAATTGCAATGGCTAATTGCATTTTGGTTGGCATCTGCTCCAGTAATTCTGATTCATCTGTTAAAGAAAAGAAAAAGAAAAAAAAAAACCAACAAAGCATTGTTAGATGGAAAATATACAGACATAAATGAAGAAAGAAAGAATGTCTGTAAAAATGAGCATTGTATAGAAATGTAACTTCACAGAAGTGAAAGGGTTTGAGAAGTAATTAGTGCATTCCTGAGTTCAAACGAGAAAGATGGGTAGTATGACTTTACTTTCTTTTAAATTACGTATGCTGTCGAAAGATATAACTGGAGTATTATATAAATTAATAAAATTTGTGACGTAGTGTCATATTACTTTGGAGTTTTTTGCTTTTCTGATGGAAATCTCACCCTCTCCCATGAAATTCAATAAAGAAGAAATGTACATTTCACCTTATAAGCATATCTGCAGAGATCACTCACTTCGAGCTGCAACATAAATGGAATTGGAAAGCCTTACCCAGCATTCCCTGGGAGTCCCATGTGTATTCGTACCAGGTTCGAACACGATTTTGAACCAGTTTTGGAATTGAGTATGTGTTCATATAGGAGACGGTGTTATCCATACAGGAGCGGTAGTAGTTCTGTCCTGCTGTAGCTGCTCCAATTACATCTCTCATCTGCAAACATCAGTTATGTTACTACACATTTCAGCAAAATAGTCTTCATTTGAGTATCTTGGCAACAACATAAAAAAGGAGTAAAACATTTGTTTACAAAATTCCTGATTAATTATACATTCAGTTCTATGTTTTATAGAGTTGCTTCATCTGCTTTTTCAAAAACATCAAAGATATAAGCTAATTGTGTAAGAAACAGACTGCGTTATAATTTTTAAATAACTCATTTGTGTTTTTCTGCTTATTCTTCTTTTATTTCTAGAATTGGATGAAAAATACAGATAATGCTTTCTTAAATACCTGTAATAAGGCTACTCTGCATTTGTTGTGCCATACAAGCCAGAAATGAATCACGTCGTACCACAGATTCATAAAATTAGTTTGAAGGAGACCTTAAAGATCAGCAGTTCCAACCCCCTACCATGGGCAGGGCTGCCACCCAGCAGATCGGGCTGCCCAGGGCCCCATGCAATTTGGCCTTGAGCGCCTCCAGGGATGAGATATCCACAGCATCTCTGGGCAGCCTGTGCCAGCACTCACCACCCTTTGGGTGAAAAATTTCTTCCTAAAATCTAACATCAAAGTTTAAAGCCATTCTCCCCTGTCCTGTCACTAAAAACTGGGCCAAACTTCTGTAATAACTTTGGCTGGCACCAAGAGAACTAATATCCTGCCAGTTTTAAATTGTTAACTGAATCTTGATCAGTCTTAAAAATCCACTTTGGGCCATGAGTTGATCTTGAGCATTTTTATGCAGGAACATAATTTGACATTCCAACAAAAATATAATTTATTTTGCAGAATGGCTTAATATTGCAGTGGCCCAGTGTGCTGCTGGGGTAAGTTCTGCTCCTGATTACAGAAATAAAATTGATCACAAAAGAAATAACAGTCTTAAGAAGTGCGTTAAACAGGAATAGTTTAAGATCTTTTTGTAAACAGGAATTGCAACAAACTAAAATGAAGCTGTTTTAATAGTAAGTTTTGATTCTGCAGTTAACTACACTGGTTGCCAAAAGCAAATCTACTTTGACAGTTATGTCAAATTAGCAAAATATAGACTTACACCCTTGTAAACTCTGAAATTTAAGCCAGTAACTTGTACCAGTTTTCATCTTTATCTTTTCCTCTTAATTCTCCCAATAGCAGACATGTACAAATCAAAAGATCTGGAATGATTTGTACAGAAATCCAATATAGGACACAGTTTGACATAGGAGCCGCGCCATTTGTTTTTCTGGAGGCAAGGTATTTTAAAACCTATGGATTTAAAGCTCAAATTTAACAGTTTCATGCTGGATATCATTCATGCCGGATTATGCTTGTTTTGAAAGTATAACTAATTTGCTTTGCTATGGGGTTTTTTTTCCCCTCCTGCTAAATGAAAGCCAAGATAAATATTCATTTTTCTGGTTAACAAATATTTTGTGTCTTCTGGAAGAGAGCACAATTCTAGTCTGACAGAATTCTGAAATTTCCATTAACAGCTTTAGGTCAGCTTGTGAGCAAAAGAGTTACAAAACTGGGAACTGAGTAAACACATGCAGTGGTCAGAAGAATTAGTATATAGTATAGTATATATATTAGTATGGATGATAGTGAAAAAGAGGGATATCCATAATGAAGCTAAAGTTTTTCCTGGAACAAAATAGAACAAAATTGGATGTATTATCGTTACATTGCAGTACTCTGATCATATATAGTTATCGGATTTTTGATGTACCTGACCAATTAAGCTGGAGAAGACAAAGACACCCAAGAAAAAATTCAGCAGTTGAAAAACTATCTCGAACAATGTTTGTGGCTCTGGAAGGCCACCGATGGTGATTAAAGTACGAACTGCCCAGTAGTAACACCTCAGGTACCTGTGGATACAGACAGAGATTTTGTTATCCACTGCAGGTACTAATATGATTGAAACTAAATATATACATGCCTGGGTTGACCATTTCAGCGATGCCTTTCAGTCCAAAAACCTTCAACATTTTTTATGAACAGTTATAATTTTAGAAATGATACAGTTACATCACATTGAACACAACATTCTCACTGACAACAAAATGCAACATACAGAGAATGCATCAGTTGTTTCACATTCTCCAGTCACCTCGTGGAGCAATGCAGAAGACTTCTATAGGTGAAACTACCGGTGTAGAAATTACTGCATTAGAATTTGACTGGTGAAGATGCCAAGAAGTGGGTAGACTTGAAGAAGCCATGGTGTAGAGAGAGACTTGACAGATTTTATGAGTAGCGGACTAGATGCATGCACATCTTGAAAGTGTCTTCCGTGGTTTCACTTGGTGATGGCAGTGAGAAGCTTTATGTTGTGTATGACAAATGAAATGCAGTCACCTAATTTTTCTGTCCCTTTATTCACATTGCTTCTGGGTGGTCTTTTTTTGCCTCTACCTCCAGTGTCACGTCAAACAGAAGCTACACCTTCTCACAAGCTACATGTTAGTCCAGCTGCTCCAAACCTCTCTGTAATGCAGCACCAAGAGATTGACTTCTGCATTAACTTCTCCTAGTGGCTGCCCTCCACTACCCTTTCTACCTCTCCAGCAAACATATTCTTGCCTTCTTCCCTACTTTCCCCCATTCTTGGGAAGAGCTATCCATGGCTACCATGTGAACACCCTTCAAGTTTTTCTCAAAAATTCTCTTAATCTGGAGGCCAGATATAGCAGTAAGCAATGGTCACTCATTAAGACTGTACTGCGACTTAAGGGTTATATTGACTTTCACTGTACCCATTTGCTTTCTCTCATTTCCTGTACTCAAGAGTGAGCCCTTGGACCAAAGATTTTTGGTCTGTTTGTACAATTTTCTTTTTGGAGCCCCGTGCATGACAAAAATCTATTCCATTCAAGTTTATTAAAAAAAAAAAAAAAAAGAAAAAAAAAAGAAAAAAGGACCTGTACAGAGTTCATTATTTGGATTTTGTGAGAATAGCCATACTAAATCTTTATGTAAATAAATTGACATCTCTATTACTCTTTTTAAAATCTCATGCTAAAACATGGCACTATTCGTAGTGTAGCATCCTCCATAGTATGCATCTGGGGATTAATTAGTTTTGATCATTGCCATGAATGTGCTATTGTTTCCTTTTTTCCTGAGTGAACAAATAACTGTTGTAGGAATGTTTTTCAAAACCTCACACTCGTTAGAATTTGACTTTATAAGTCTCTATACAATTAGATTTCAACTTTTGTAATGCATCTGAAAAAATCAAGATTACTTGTTGAAATTTATTGAGTTTGAAATTAAAAAAAGCAAACAAAATCAAAACAATACACACAAAACAAAGGACCTCCCCTTCCGCCCCCCCTTTCCCTCCCCAAAATAAGAAAGAAGAAATTGTTTATGAGATGCATGTTTTGAGACACTCTATAATGCATCTTCTCATGCATGCCTGGATTTTGAGGTCCCCTGATCCTAAATAGTCCACATAATAATACTATTGGAGGGTCAGTTTTGTGCAATTAGAAGAGAATGAACTCACAATAACAACTAGTTCCAATGAAGAACGCTCCATTTTAAATTACTTGAAAGTGCTTTCAAATATTTCACCTAAAACATCAGAATTTACCAAGAATTTTTTTTTTATTGTTTTCACTGCAATCACATTTTTCTTGCTCTCAGATTTATGAAATGCGGTAGTGGTGATTACTTCTACTGTAGTTTTTGTGTTTTAGATTTTAACAGACAGAACTGGTATTTTCCAGTCAGAGTCCGTAAGTCAAAAAATTCATTGCATATGTGTCATTTTTCCTTGTTAGAGATGATGAAAGGAGAACTAAATTACACCACTACAAAATTTTTACTTAGGTTCAAAAACAGCATCACCTATTCACGCTTCAAGCAAAATATGCATAAGAGGCAGCTTTCACTCTGAGTTCTGTAGAACAGAGAAAAAGGAAGAGCAAGCCTCAGATCTGTGTTAGAAGAATTACAGATTTAGGTGTAAAATGATGTCTCTATCTTGTCTGAGGGGATTTGTCATATGGGGCAGGTTAATATATTCGTTTGTTATAGCCGTGACTTTTGTAGTGCTTGAAACAGGTAGAATTTATAAATATAAAAATGGAAGAAATTTGCAGTACTTCTGTGCTAGTTATATAGGAAATGAAACTAATTAACAAACTCTCTCATTCACAACGACCTTGAATGCCAGGCTTGTTACATCTACCGTGATAGTCCATGATATAATTTCCATTCTGGGCATCTCTACCTGACATGGAAGCAGCTCCTTGGAAGAATTTAGGAGCCCTAGCCATGCTTCTTTGCAGATTCTCAGGATTTTTGCAGAACTGCCCACCTCTTTCTGAGGACACCATTAATGCAGAGCTTTTTTCTGTAATTTTACTTCAAAGGAATTTTTCTACTAGCAAAGTGACATGATATTCACTGTCTCTTAGGCACAGGTTTTATATCTTCTCTATTTTACTGTTTTTTGTTTTCATCAGACATAACTGTTGAACAGTTGAAATAGAAGGGAACAAGTTTCCTGAGAAATTAGACTGTAAGATTTGTTTAGGGAATGACAGAAAAAAAAAGATTACAGCTTCAGTGGTGTCAGCAGATCTGCTTCCAGTGAGCTAGGGAGTCTGGAAAACACAACTGCTTGCCATACGGCTTACTTGACTTCTGTATGATTACTGTTAGAGCAAACAACCTGAGACAAGAAGGAGATTTTCCTTTTGCACAGCACAGACAGGATGTTTATCCTTTAGGCAATCTAGCTTCTAGATTTTTTCCTAAAATAAGTCCTAGGTATGAAAAAGTTTAGAAATACTGCATTTAAGATATCTTGTAATGTTACGCCAATGAAAATATCTTCCTCATAAAAGTCTATTTTAGAATATGCTGAACTTTTTACATAGTTTTGGTTAATCGAGCTGTATGAAAATTTTGTTCATACAGCTGTCAGATTTTAAGGTGGTATTCACACGGCTGAGTGAGGACTTATTTCAGGGCTCCTCTCTGATTACAGCCAGGGCAGACTTGAAGTGAAATAGAGATTTTATTAGGTGGTATTCTAATGATGTCCTTCTCGGTACCTATTTTTTCTTGAGTGACCTATTCATTGAGTAACAGTGGACATGATGAGATCAGACAGTGAGGTGTAAACTACAAAGGGTTATATAAAATATAGCTACAGGCAGCAGGTCTGAAAGCATTAGATCTGACGTCTGTAAGGCTTGGGCTGAGCTTTTACATTTTTTTCCAGAGGCACAAAAGGATCTCTATGGCAAACACTATGAGTGTGACCCTTCAGAGTTTTTGTAAGCAAGGTTTATTGCTGATGTGCACATATGCAGCATCTTTTACAACATCTTTTCAACAGTCTTACTGCATCTTGGGTGGGTTCTGCAAACCAAAGGAGTTGAATCGTTCTAGGAACATACAGTGATCACGTTAGGATATTAGGAGGAAGTTTTTCACACAGAGGGTGGTGGCACACTGGAACAGGTTGCCCAAGGAGGTTGTGGATGCCCC
>JAOWBP010035717.1:0-21374 GCA_028571105.1 Tragopan temminckii
CAGGCTGGATGTGGCTCTGGGCAGCCTGGTCTGCTGGTTGGCGACCTGCACATAGCAGGGGGTTGGAACTGGATGTGGTCCTTTTCAACCCAGGCCATTCTATGTTCTGTGAAAAGCTGTACCTGTTAGCACAGCCCTAAAGAGCTGACTGCTTGGGGTACAAAACAACACACACCAAGAGACAGTAAGACCATGCTATGGGTTTGTAAGTACTTCCTGTTACTCAGAATAAGCCAACATTGACATTACTACGTCAATGTAATAATTGACAAATATATTAGTAATTATGTTATAATTACTAGAGAAGACAACAAAGGTATTCGAAAATGGAGGAAAATCAACTTAAAGAAAATAATGGGAAGGAAAGGCAATAATTTCAGCTGCTCAGGATGGGTTTTGTCCCGGCTCCAGTGGCTCCTTTTGATGGCAGTAAGGAGGAGGAGGAGGAAGAGGAGGAAGGCACAGGAGCCCCGCGCTTTGGGGACCTCCTGCAGCTGCAGTGCACTCCCCTGGGCAGCAGCTCCCAGCAGTGGGCTGCCGACAGCTCTGTAAGCACTGAAGCTGTAAGGCAGCTCTCAGCCCCTCTTGCTCATCTTCCTCCCCGGAATCCCACACCATCCATCTTCCAAAGACACTCAGAACAAGTGCTGAAGCACTCAGCAAAGTAAACATTTACCCAGACGGGGGTTAACCTCTGCCAAGTGTAACCGTGCTGCTTCCCATGAACTCAGCACGTCAACACCTCGCTGCAGAGCTCAGCCAACACTTAATTTGAATCACATCCCTCAGAAGTAAGCGACACACAGGTGCCCTGTGCAAGAATGGGGTCACTGAGGAGTTACAAGGGCAGCTTTAATACACAGGGACACTTCTGGACGCTCAGGTGTCCAAACAAACTAGCCCAGATGTCAGGAGGCACAAGACAAGAGCTCTGCGATGCTGGACACAAACGGCTCACCATTGCTGGTCACCAAGAGAGCATTTCTGCTGCAGAAAGTACGGCATTCATACATGCTGCATCAGCACAGCACGGTGAGTTCTGGCCCAGTGATGGTGCAGAGCCATGAGGTCCCCATGGGAAGGCAAAGCAAGCTGTGAGTCCTGAGCCATGGCTGTACCCCACTGCTGGGAGGGCCCTGCAGTGACCACTGGGGCTGGGATGGTGCAGATGCACAGTGCCATCAGCAGCACAAACAGTGCTGGACCCAGACTGGCAGGAAAACCTTAGGATGACACTCAGGTATGGAAATGCAACAAAATGAAGTCCCCACCACCTCGTTACCAGGTGCAGACATTAATTGCTTGAATGGAAGAGCAGAAGTCAGACAACATGATGCAGTAAGGTCATTTCAAGGCAGAAGAAACAAAATCCATCTTTCAACTTTTCTAGTTGAGGGGGGGGAAAAAGAAAAGAAAAGCAGCAAAAGAACATCTGAAAGGGATGAAGCACGTGCTGTGTCCCAGCAGCACAAACATAAAACCAAAATAATGTCAGCTAACTGCTGGGACACCCAGCACGCCCAGAGGCACAGACCAGCCCGCACCTCCCGAACTCACTTCACTTCTGGGATGCTGTCAGTTTTCCATTAACAAGGAGAGCAGGGGTTTATAAAACAGCTGTTTCTGTGCAGACTTGATACCCAGCAGCATGTCCCAACACCTACCCTTCAGCCTCAGCTTATCGCTTCATCCACACACCCTTCAGTGGCTCTCCGTCAAACACCTGAGTGTTGACACATCCTGTTCTGCAGAATTATGCAAAATGGAAAGCCACGAAGGTTGGGCTGCACATGTTTCTGTGGATTAGCTGCTCTCCTCCTAGCCAGGAGCAGCACTGTAATTCCCTTACACGTGCATTGAGCAGAATACCAAATGAAAGGCAGCAACAGTTGAAAGCAGCACAGCAAACAGCTGCTGTTCTCGCCCTGTGACTGAGGGGATGCACAGAGCCTCTCAGACTGGAAATGCTCAGCTTGGAGTGAAAGAGCAAGCAACCCCATCTCATTCCTGGGTAACAGAACAGCAGAAGGCAGCGATGGGAGCTGCTCCTCCACTCTGCTCTAATTCACCACTGCCAAGCCTGGTCCAGAGCACCTCCCCAGGCCTCCTCAGTGCTGTACCGGGACACGGCCTCACTCTTCCACTTCCCAGCACCCCTTCATACTGCTAACACCTGATCTTCTTTTCAAAGAGAGGTTATTTGCAAGCAAGCAGATTTCCAAACATCATTACCTGATAGTGGAGTCTTCCCATGAAGGCGGTTAGGGAAGCTCTGTGCACCAGGGACAGCCCTGCTGGTCTGAGGAGGAGGAGGGCTGCAAGGAAAAGCCACCACTTGCAGCTCAGCCATGCACGGAGGGCTGCCTGCCCCACTGCAGGCACTGCAAGAGGGTGCCCTGATCTCCATCCTGCTCCCCAAAAAGCAGCCAGGTTTGAGGACTACCATCCACATGCATGGTCAGCTTGTAAAGAGTGAACGCCCTGAAGAGCTGCTCTGCTCCCCATCTGCCCAGACACGCAGCAGTGCACGTGCTCGGCATGGCGGTTGCAGGAGATGCTATGGGATCTGTGTGTCAGAGCAGCTGCGAGGCTGCCTGAGGTCCAAAGACTGCAGCCCAACACCTGAGCCAAAACAAAGCAACACAGAGACTCCCCCCACAGCCCAGCAAACCACCAGCAGGATCTGACCAAAGCCCTCCCAGGGCTCGCGCTTCCCAACGGCAGTGCTGCTAAATGAAGTCTGAGCGCCTCACTGTAAATGCAGAGAAACTTTTCTCAAACAAAACATCCAGCACACGCACAGAAACAAATCTAAAGTCCTGTGTCTCTGATGTTGTCCATCAGCTGGTCGTGTGACCCAAACCTGCAGCTGAGTGTTTTTGAGACTCCCTGAAACCTGATGATCAAACCGCATTTTCCCCAATTCCACAGCTCTCTTTAGCAACTGATTCAGAGGCTTAGATGTCAAAATCCAGAACAGGGCCCTGAAAAGCAAAATCAAACACAACCAGCACAAAAAAGCTCTAATTGCTATTCACAATCAGCACCCAGCGCACGACAGATCCATCTTCACACTGAGAAAGGCACAGCCCACCCCTCCTTCCTGCTTACCCCATTGAAACCACTTGTTCCAAAGCAATCCTTACTTTCTGTAGCTCCATTACCCAGCCCTCTGCATCTCCCAGGTGAGGCAGGTGTAATGCTATAATGGGATGATAATAGCAGGGTGGCAAACTCTTTGGCTACAGCAAATGAGAATGAGCCCAAATGCAGCAGCCACAGATGCAGAAATGAAGGAAAAGAGCTGCTTACCTTTGGAAGGGCTCAGGTAGGCAGGGATCTCCAGCAAGAGATGCCCTCACCTCCACTGCCAACCCTTAAAAAAATGAGGCTGGGAAGAGGTGGATCCTGGCTCCATCCCTTCCATCACTCAGTACATTGCATGCACCTGAGCTCCCCTGGGCTGGCCCTGCCTTCCCACCAGGTGCTCCATCACTGCTTCAGGCCATGAATTAGCATTGCCACTACAGCAGGAGGGCTCTGTCACTCAGGTAAAGCACAGACTGTTGAGTGATGCAACCACAACTCCAGGCAGCATTACTGCAATGCACACATGGGCTGGAGATGTGCTCAGCCAGCACGGAGTCACACCAGGTGCAAGAGAATTTAATCAGGAAAAAGAGCAGCACATAAACACAGTGCCTACACAAGCAAAGGGCTGCGGAAAGAAAAAAGACGACAGGTTGCAAACAGGCTGGCAGGGTTTGAAAGAGCTTTTGTACGAGCTGACAGTCTGCTCAGATGAACACAGATAACACACCAACACTTGGACTTTCAAAGAGCTGCTGCTTGCGAAACAGCGAGAAGCAGAGCAGCAGTGCAAGAGGGCCCTGAAAATGAAAATACTGCATGAGGAGAGAAGTGACAGTGCTCCCACCTGCAGTGCTTGGCAGGACACGAAGCCGGGGCTGTGGGTCCAAGGGATGCTGCAAACTCCCAGCAGCATCCAGGACTCAGTCCGTGCCCTGCTGCCATACAAACACTGCCCCTAATGCTGCCTGTCTCTCAGACACCCAAGTGTATGAGAGGAACAGCACGGGAGCTCCTCTCTTGCCCTGCAGCCCATGTTAGGCTTGATGCCATCTCGCACCTTCCCAGACGTGGGAGAATGATGCAAAAATTAAAAAGCTCTTCTCTACAGACAGCTCTTTGCTGTTGGCTTTCACCCAGAAAGAAAAAAAAAAAAATACTCAGGAATATGACTATTATAGAGCTACCAAATTGCCACGGAGGTGGAGCAGGCATAGAGCTTTATCAGTGCCACAGCTCCCATCCTAGCCACCCACGAGCCATTGGCACAAACATCACCTTTCCCTCCTTGTAGAGCATCAGGCATAAACCCACTGCCAAACCCAGCCCCGCAGCAGCACAGTGTGTTGAGCACACACTGCCAGGCCACAGCACCACAGTCCTCCAGGATGGAGAAGCCACCTCCAAGCCCACGGTGCCCATCACTGCATCCCTCAGTGCCACATCCCTGCGGCTCTGCAGCACTGCGGGGTGGCCCCACTGCTCCCTGGGCAACTGGTGCTGATGTCTGATCACTCTTTGGAGCAGGAATTGCTCCTACCACCCAGCCTGGCTGCGTTTCCCTACGGCTGCTAATTCTCCTCCAAAAGCAAACCCTCTGTGCAACTCCACCCCTCAGAGGACTCCAGGACAGAGCCGTGCTCACACACTTCAATTTTTAACTGAATTTGGACCAGCACAAGGACTGCCAGACAGCCCCAAAGGGGCACACACCATCCCGTGCTCCCAAGGCAGGGACAGCTCACGGCCTCATCCCATACAAACAAATCAGTTCTAACCATGCTAATTGCAGCCATAAAACAACAAAAAAAAACCAACTCAGAACAACAGAAGAGAATCCCAACGTGACCAAGAGATCATTTTCCTGCGTTATAACTTCTGCCCACCATGTAAATCAGGGCAGAGATGGGTTGGCTGGATGGCTCCATTTGCAGATTAACAAGTGGAAGACTCTCCGGGTCCAAAACCAGCTCTGCCACGTGTTTTTCTCATTACATCCCTCAAGCTGAGCAGAGAGCTCTCCGTAAATTTAATTTGAGCTAATCACTTTCTTGCCAAAGGAGAAAAGCGAACCAAAGGTTTATATTCTAATGCTATTGCTTGCAAGGCCTGTAAATTTAATTTCTATCTGTAACTTTTGTTTAAACATTTTACAGCGTTAATTACAACAAGCGATGCAAATTAGTTTTCCAGCGTAATAAAAAACCTGTTGTAACGGGCAATAAATAGCTCTGAGCCATAAACTCTTTGGGATGCTGCAGCAGTGCGTGCTCTGACTCACAGGTTCAGATCAGAATCCTCACCCCGAAGGCAGAGCTCACAATTACATCTGAGGGCTCTGACGCAGAGCACCGCATTCTTTCCGAAGGAAGATCCTGGAGCAAAGCAAGGTCTGAAGTGGCAGAAATGAGAGCAGAGCACCAAAAGATCTGAGCATTGCCGGGCTTCAGCCGAGCTGTTACAGACAGGTACCTGCGACCACCGAAATGCTGAGCTCGGTGCAAAGAAATGATCTACTTGTTCCAATGACGGACATCCTCCAAGCCACGCAGCCCCCATCTCCCCCTGCAAACAGCACCTATGGGACAAGCTCAGCACCTCAGTGGCCACGTGGCTGCATGCTGCATCTCACCCTGACTGCCCACCGGGCTCTGGCCTCTACATAGGATTTGCAGGACATCTGCTCCATCCTCCCTTGTGATCCAAAGGCAAGAGGAAGCTCAGCTGCCCAAACACGTGCCCGACATCCCCCTGACACACGTCCAGGGAAGGCTGATGGCTTGCAGTCAGGAACAGGTGATGGCTGCTCTCATTTGCAGACACGTGTCCTCCTGCCCACGGCCAGTGCATCTCACAAGGGCTCCTCCTGTCCCACCCTGCAGAACGGGGTCAGCCCCAGTCCTCCCAGCACAGCCCACAGAACCGGGATAACGCAGCCTCAGGACCATCCCTTGGCTGTGGGTGCCTCCCCCAGAAGGTGAACACAGGGACTGATGATTCCCAGCAGCCATGCACCAGTGAGGGCCTCCAAGATCAGTTTCTGCTGCATGGAGCTACGAAGGCTGTGTCTGAAGTATCAGCTCAGCAAGAACGCCGAGCTTCAACAGCTACCTCTTGATCCTAAGGGGCGCAAACGATACCGACCCGGTGATCTCATAAGTTCATATACGGATTTGAAAGCAAAGCAAGCAGCCAGGTGCTTTCTCTGCGATTGGCCTTCCATCCCTCATCTAGAGGCAGGAACAGCCAGCCAGAGGCACAGGGCAGGCACAGAACTCCAGCTGGGAGCAGCGGCATGGCTTCACAGCACACTGGGCTGTGTTTCAAGAGATCTGGTTTCAAGGGATCTAGTTTCAAAATGTTGGCTCAGTTACAAGCCCCCGGCACAGCCTTGGGCACGTGGGGCTTCTCCATACCTACATCACCTAGTGACAAACGGGATAGAGCTTCCCCAGCCAACACAGTCCTTCCGTTCCACGGAGCTCCTGCAGAGAAGATGCCCATCCAATCACACCAGGACCCAAAACCAGAAGAGAAGCTGAATTTGCAGCTAACAACAAAGAGTCCTGACCAGATTCTTCGGGTATATAAAGTAATCACAAAGTGCAAGAAAGAGGAACGAGCCAACTTGGAGGACAGACCTCAAGGGAAATCAACGTTCCAAAGTGAAGTGGCACCGAAAAGAGCAGCGTTTGGCTCTGCGCAGTTGCAGGGGCACTGCGAAGGGCTGAAGAAGGCTGGACACAAACCAAGAGATGCCTCTACCTCGTGGTTCTGGAAACATAAGTCTCATTTATTCTTCCTGGAAAAGTACGGGCGATGGGAGAGAGATCTGGCAGGTTTGCACTATTAGAAGAGAATGGCACAACACAGTCGAGAAGGAATTTTCCATTCAGAATTAATTTGTTTTCATTAACACCCAATTCCATTGCTCACTATTAGAAGAAAAGCTCTTTTGTTAAAACTTGTAGGGGCTGAAAAGGCCAATGAAGGGCTGAAAATGCTCCTCCCAGTAACAGTGGATTCGCTACATGAGATTTCCCACAGAAATAAGTAATATCAGGCTTCGTGTTCCTGGTATTTCCAAGGATAGAAAGTAGAAAAGACACTTGGAAGCAGTTTGGTCTCTTTCCTCCACAAACAGCTATGTTCTTTTGGCTTCACGGCCTCACGCATTTCATCTCCTGCTCTACACCCTGACCAAAGTGGTGAAGGCCAGCTCTGGAAGGTCGGGCAGGAAGGTCTGAGAAACAAACAGAAGTTCAGCACAGGAATTCCAGACACCTCAGGGAAAGCTGCAGCCAGGCAGGGACACACGTCCCCACCAATAGGTTCCTTCTGTAACTGGGGACAGCAACCAGAATGTAAAACGATGAGCATCACCTAGCTACGGTGGAGGAGCAAGGAATGAAGCAGAGCGAAACCACCTTGGAAATGAACAGAGAGAAGATTCTGTCCTTCCCTAGGAGGAGCACTCCAAAAAGTGAAATAAAGCAGAAAAGCTGGGATAGCCCAAAGGATACAGGAAAGAGAAAACGTCACTCATCAGGATGAGCCATTCTGCACTGCAATCTATCTTCAGATTTGATGGAAAACTCTGGGAAACCCAGAATTAATTTCACATATTTGCTCCTGATAAAGACATTTCAGCAAGCAGAGCATTCAGAGGGTAAGGCTGTGCAGAACTGAAGGAAAGGGCTCTCTAGTGCTGCAGAGCCCCAGGCATGGCATGGCCACCAGCTTGGCCACCTCCAGGCGCCGTGAGGTTCACTGCTCTTATGGAAGAAACCAGCAAACGCTATGGACAGAGCTGCCACCGGTCACTCTGCGCTCATCTCAGCCATGGCAAGGCGGCAGGACCCCCAATGGCTCCGCACGGGGATGAGGTGCTGTTCCCCACAGCCATCCCACGACGCTCTGCCATTCGGACACGATGCAGGAGGAGAGAGCTCTCCCCCCAGGAGTGCTGCTGAGCAAAGACAGCGACATATATGAAATATTTCCTGGAGCCGCTGTGGGGACACAAAGCTTTGCTGGAGAATGTTTCCACATCACCCACAGCTACACGCATCAGCGCAGCCTGGGTTAGGCTGGAGCCCAACGCAAGCAGGCATGGGGCTGAGCGCAGCGTGGGGAGGGGGCCCGGCCCACCCCCACCTGCCCTGCACGGCCCGAGCTGCTCTTTGTTAGCTTTTATTACTTATTTCTTTACTATGCTTAAAGTCGTATGCTGTTCCAAAGTTGCCCCGTTTCATGTCATTGTTTGTTGCTGTGTTTGAAAGTTGGCACATATTTGTTCAATTAAAGATTTATTTGCGCTATTTGTTGAATAAAGATTATTCTTGCTAAAAGCTAAATAAAGTTTCATAAAAACTCACACATCCCCATAAACAAAATACAATGTCCCTTCCAAAAAATGGTTGCACAAAACATTTCAAAATCACTCCGTTCATTATACAATAAATCCACACACAAAATAACAAGCCCTTGCCAGAATACATCATAAAACCTCATTACAACACTTTCAGACCCGAGCTTCAAAGCGGGGACACAAAGCCTCCCTGAACCCCCGGCCTCGGCAGCTGCCAACCTAACAGCACCGCAGGGCATCCCGAGAGCCCCCGCACCCACGGGTGAGGGCTGGGGACAGATGGGCACCGCGGGACCCCCACCTCCGCCCCAGGCACCGCGCAGCTGCACCACGGGGATGCTCTCCCAGGGACAGAGCATCAAATGAAAGCGCTCCCAAACCACGGCAACAACAGAAGGCGAGCAGCGCTTCCAAAAGCATCAGGAGGAGTCAGCACAATTGCCACGCGGGCCCCAAAAGCACAGCTCCAGTCCTCATTAAAGCAGCAGCCGCCAGATTGCAGCGGCCGCGACGCGCGCAGGGAGCAGCGCGTGGATGGTCAGGTTGATGGCGGTTAGAGCTTGGCTGGGTTTTGGTAAACCATTAAGAAAAAAAAAAAGAAAAAGAGTATTTTAAATGCGCGATGGGTTTGAGGGCAAAAAGCCGGGCTGTGATGCAGCGAGGGAAGCCCAGCCACGCAGAAGTATTGTCTCTGCCCTTCCCAGCCCGCTGCCATCCTGCGGTGCCTCCTGCAGAGCAAAGCGAGGCACTCACCTGGGGCAGCACGCAGCCAGCAGCCCTGCACTGCATCCCCCCCCACTGCACGGACAGCAACAGGGGCATTTCCCACCCTGATGCCCCGAGCGCCCCGATCACAGACTATGCACCGTTCAACCCAAAACTGGATGGTGCGGAGGGGTTTTCCTGGGTTTAGTGCCATAAGGGCACAAAAGGCGAGCACCGTGCAAGAGCTGTACAGATGCGCTTCCCTGTGTGCTTCTGAGAAACAGCTGTCCATGTGCATTCCAGTATCTGCTCAAGAGGAGCAGAGAGAAGCCTTCAGCAAATAGCAGGCTGGGATGGAGCGTGGCAGCCGCGGGCAGTGCTGCTGTGTGCCATGGCTGAGCAGGGGAAATGCAACAGCACCAGGAAAACCCTGCTGGGAAGCACGGGGCCGTGGGATGGCTTTCCAAGAAATGGGGAAGCCGAGCTGGCCACGCTGCCCAAACATCAAAGTGGAACCTAAAGAAAAAGCCAAGACCCCGATGCAGCGACGCCCTTTTGCAAACACAGGTGCACGCATCCCACACCACCAGCACGAGTCCCTGTGCTGACCAAGGGCTGCTCCCAGCGCTCTCAAGGCACAAATACGGCCAGGTGACACAGAACAGAGCCCAGTCACTCGCATTAGGGAGCAGAGATTTGCCCTCCAGATTTGCCATTTCATGCACCGAGCACAGCAAGTGGGATGAACTCATCGTGGTTTCCCAACCCCAGCTCTGCAAGCTACTGGCAATGCAAATTATAAGTGGTTATGCAAATAAAACCGGACCCAGGCAAGAGAAACACGCCGGCTCTCAGAGCCCCATCTGCATCCCAGCACGGATCTCAATGAACTTTAAAATGCTTATTGTCACCACAATGGGCAATATTATATTCGAGTTTGGATCTGTTCCTTCAGAGCATTAGCTCCCATTTGTAGATATTTTTAGATTTTCCTATCCCACTCCTCATTATGAAACGCTGAGCTGCAGATTGATTTATTTCTTAAAAGCAAGTTGCTGTTTTCCCAATAACAGATTTAACAAATTTGTTCCACCTGTTCAGTTATGCTTCCAATGTCTTTTTTGTGGTTTCATTGAAGTTTTTTTTTAATCCAAACCTCAAAGCTTCCAAGCTCGGCATTAAAAGACGAGCTCAGCATCACCACCACCACTCGCAACTCAAACGCTGCTCCAAATTACTGCAAGCTTTCATTTGTAAGTCGATACAGACAGCGAGATTGTGAAGCTGAATGGCTGTGGGCACCAACACGTGCTCTGCTGAGGCCGTTTTCCTACCGTAATGCCCACCTCTGCTGCACTGCTCCACATCACCCCGCCTAACCCCAGCACTGCCAGCAGGGATTTCAATGCATTTAGCCCTTCACGTGATAACCAGACCCCAACTGGACACTCATTAACTATCATGTTTAATAAACAACCCCCCCCCCTCCGAACAATTAATTTTAAGTAAGAATTCTAATGTGGATTATTCTCTGCTATCAGATATCGCCGCAGGGAAGAGCTTCAGGTAGGCACAAAGCAACAAGAAGCGGCACAAAAGCAGAAGGGGATTTGAGCCCTCAATTGTGCGACACCCAGGACCCGTGCTGGCTGCAGATGGGAAGCAGCATGTTTGCTGTGCCAGCTGCACGGCCCCATCCTGCAGAACACCTCCAGCACCAGCACAGGACCGAGGCTTCTGCAGCACAGAGGGAAGATGCTCAGCATCATCACAGCGGCTTTAATTGCCATCAGCAGCTCTGCTTGGAGGGATGAGCACCATCCCACTGCGGATCCCACCCATAGGGCTGTGCTTCCAGGAGTCATCAGCCCAGGCAGCTCTGAAGCCAGGGGCGGTGTGGAACAGCCCAGCAGTGCATGGGATCTGTGCAGGGCACAGCAGCCACCCGGCCTAGGTGTGGGTCAATGAACTCTAAGTTTACACCTCAGATTCCTCCCCAGGTGCCCACAGGACGCGTCCCTGCTCCAAAACCACCACAATGGCGTTGGCTGGTTTGATTCTAAGTTGCTATTTTGGGCCAATTCAGTCGTTAGAGCACTAAAAACAGAGTTCTGTCATTTGATAAGAGCATAACAGTTCATCAAGCAGTTAATTTCCTTAAAGAATAACCCGTCCATGTGTAACACCAATTCAAAAAGGACCATTTCAAAATGACCACAGAAGCCCAAGTTTAGGTCTTAGAAGGAGGAGAGGGGAAAAAAAAGAAATAATCAATATTCCTACATAGTTTAAGCGCTAATGAAACCATCTGTAAGACTTTAGAAGCCATTTGCCAGCAAGTATTCCGCACTTGTTCTTTCTTAGCATGGAACTGGGAAACAGCAAATAAGCACCGGAGGGATCCTCACAGCACACACAGCAACGGCTTCCAAGCAGCCGGCAGGAAGACTTAAAGCAATCAGCTCCACACATCTGATTATTACCTACTGTAACACCCGCGGCTCTGAATGAGTGCAGCAATGCTCCAGAGGCAAACCCAGGAGCACTGTGCTCCCCCAACACCAACCACTGTTCCCACTAAGCCCATGCAAGGGCTTTGAATCCAGCTGGATGCTGAACATCGTTGCACTGGGGTCTGGGAGAATCCAGGCAGTGCAAGAGGGACAGCGAAGAGGAGATGCTGCAGACACACAGCGTGCACTTGCTTTCATCCCACAGTGGAAGGAGGAGATGCTTGCCCTGCTGTTGGTGCTGGCTGACAGCCATGCAGCTCCGGCTCTCCTCAGGAGGATGCTGGAAGGTGCACTGCTGCCCAGTGTGTCATGTTGAGCTCCTCACCCAGCTGTGCTGGCCTCCTGCAGAAGCAGCAGTCTGCATTAACTGTATGAACAGGCACCTCTCCCTTTGCACAGACAACAGCCCTGCAGAGCACAAATCCTTGTGCAGCTGAACTGCTCTCTGCCTGTTATCTCTGAGGCAGCGTGATATGATGTATGAAGAACTACAAATGAGCACCACTACAGAGCATCCATCCATCCTGCAGCTTACCTTCGGAAGGCCCCAGGTAGGCAGGGATCTCCAGCAAGAGATGCCCTCACCTCCACTGCCAACCCTTAAATGAGAGCTGGGCAGGGGCGGATCCTGGCTCCATCCCTTCCATCACTCAGTACATTGCATGCACCTGAGCTCCCCTGGGCTGGCCCAGCCTTCCCACCAGGTGCTCCACCACTGCTTCAGGCCATGAATTAGCATTTCTGCTACACCCCTGCATTCTGCTCTTCCTCACTGGGCCTTCCCTGAAGTACAGCAATAACTCAGTCTGGGGAATGCAACACGTACTTCCTGTGAAGACGTCATATCCAAACACTGAATGCTAACAGCATCATTTGCAACTCAGCTAGAAGAAAGGCACGAATACAACCCTAAGGTAACATCCCCCACTGCCAAGCACTTGTGCCTATCATCACAACTGGAGAACCACGCTGCTTAGGCTCCTCTTTGTACAGAAATCCTCCAAGTCCATCCTTAGAAACACGTGCTTAGAAACTCATGGCAGTGCTACCCAGCATCCTAGGTGTACTTTGGACCAACTTCAACGTCAGCAGATCTTTCTATCACAAAAGATAATAATGAGAAGGGGAACAGCTGGATCAGAATTAGTGCTGCTGCTTCGTAGTCTGAAAGATTAACGCTGACTTTGCATGGGACGGTGCCCCCATTTCTCACAAAGGCAGTTTTGCTTCATTCCGCAAGCAAGCTTTGCTTTTTTTTCCCTCCATATGAGGCGTCTAAGCACACTTGGCCTCATTTTAATTAACAACCAAGTGCCAAGGAGTCAAACAAAGAGCAAAGTAATTTGTTATCTCCAGGCATCTGCTCACAAAACCTGCCATGTTTTCTGCTGCTGTTGTTCTTGGGATTTGGAGAAAGCACAGCTAATGATAACAAGATTGCTAGGTAAGTATGTCAACCTCTCCTTTCAGTCGAAGCCCTGGGGCGTCATTTCTGTTCACAGCATAAAAATCTGTGCTATTTGCCAGGTTTGATGGAGCAGAGGGATCCAGCAGGAGATACCCATTGTTGCTCTTGTAGACCAAGAGCAGGAACGTTTAACCATTGAGTGCCCGGCTCAGGCGAGTCAATGGGAGGCGGTGCAGCAACGCTGGGCTGAGAGCTGACGACCACACACCTCCCCTGAGCAGCCCCAGCAACCATCACTATCAAAGGCAGCACCTCAAGCACTGCCCGCTGCTTTCTGCAGGGCAGCCCGGCAGGCGAGGGAGCAAAGAGTTGGCAGCTCTTGGCTGCACCGAGCGTAACTCTCCTTGGCAAATTCAGCCTGCTGTGAGAAACGCACGCCAGACACTTGGATCAGCAGAGCAGAGCCTGCAGGAGCAACGCTTTGTATTTAACACTTGAAGACCTCAACTTCCGAGACCTCATCCCACCGCTCCATACCGGCAAACGCACGAAGGCAGCACATATGGAACTGACTAAGGCTCTTGATGCAGCGCCTATAAATTGTCCAAGCTCCGCAGCCGCACATCAGAGTGCTAACAAGGGCTGTGCAGTACACATTTGTTTGAAGTCGGAGCCTGCTTTTATTACAGGCGTGCTGCTTTCGGCTTCAGAGCCGCTCGTGGGCTGCTGCTCCCCGCTACGTGACTCTGACAGCAGCTGCAGCATTTGGAGATAGCGTGAGGCTGAGGGAGCACAGCACGGCACCCTGCTACGGGCACCTGACTTGGGGGCATCTGGCAGCCTGCTTCGGGGTGCTAAGCAGCCAGCCTTAGTGCACGAGGCACCTGATTTTGGAGCGCCCTGCACACCTGGCACAGCCCTGTGCCAGCCTCGGTGCTGGTGCAGGTGCTGATGGGCAAGGGATGGGGCAGAGCTGCTCCACACCTTACAAACCTGGCACTCAGACATGCCCTGAGCTCACCAGGAGCCCGCGCAGCACTGCCCAGTAGTGCTTCTGACAGCAGGAGGGTTGGTGTTTCCCACTGCCTGCTGTCCCACCAGACCTAAAGCCAAGCGTGGATGAGCAGGATTGGTGCTGAGTCCCCAAGGCCTTCACTGCCCAACTGCCGAAGGCTGCATAGGGCATCATCTCTGCTTTCAACACTCCCTAAATGCACTTAGCTGCATTGCCAGTATACCTTAAGCAAGCTGTAATCAAACTGTCATAAGGCTGGTACCTCTGGCAGCATCACTGCAAAGCCTCCTGGCTTTGGACAGTTTGGTTCAGATTTTTATTTTGGTTTGGGGAATGATTTTTTTTTTTATTATTTTTTTTGCTTCTGCTTATTAGCCTTTGCTTTTCCTTCTTTTTTCCAACTGAGATATCACAGCAGTCACTGCAACACGATGCAATGTCTGCAAGAACGGACTCAGACTTCAGCAGCACCCTTAACGACAGACTGCTGCAACACTGCAGTGCTTCCCTGCACACCCACGCTGACTCCTAGCGGCTCCAGTAGCGCCCAGGGGCCCAGAAACGCAGCGTGTGCCACAACCAGCTCCTGCCCCGCCGCACCCTCCCTTGCAGTTGCAGGTGAGTACAGCTGTCACCCACTTGCAGCATGGGTCAGTGCTCTATCATGCCATGCAGAACTCATTTCTGTGGCTGCTTCCCTGTGGGTCCTGTGTTCAGATGCTGCCTTTGATAATACAGCAACAGAGAGGTGATTCTCCTGCTTAGTTCTGCATTGCTCCTTTGCACCCAACCAGCTCACCTTTCATTTTGTTACTGAATACAGTGATTTTCCTTTGTAAAAATTGAGTCAGCACTCAGGATGTAGGAAACAAATACTACTGAAAGAGCAGAGAAATGGCCCCATGGCTGCCTATGTGCTCTGCTGTGTCATAAGGAAGTCACCATCAGCCACACGTGCTGCTGCTGGGACCGGTCCCAGTGCAGGGAGTTGTGCACGACTTCCAGCAGCAGCAGAGAGCACAGCCACGGGAGAACAGAGCTGCAACCAATGCAGCCTCAGAACATAACAACGTAGGTTTGTGACCCAAAGATGACCAACCAGCCATGATGGAGTGCAACGCTACAATGAGATAGAAAGTACAGCAATGATAGCAGCGTGGCACAACCCTAGGCTGCAGCAAATGAGAACAAGCCCAAACGCAGCAGCCATAGACACAGAAGGAGGAAGAACTGCTTACCTTCGGAAGGACTCAGGCGGGCAGGGATCTCCAGCAAGATACCCTTACATCCACTGCCAACCCTTAAATGAGGCTGGGAAGGGGTGCATCCTGGCTCCATCCCTTCCATACTCAGTACATTGCACACACCTGAGCTGGTCCTGCCTTCCCACCAGGTGCTGCATCACTGCTTCAAGCTGTGACTCAGCATTTCTGCTACACGTGGCACTGCCGAGGAGATACAGCACTCACTGCCGGATGAGGACAGACACCTTCATGCTCCATCTGCAGATGAGAAAGGCTCCTCTGCACCTCCAACTCAACCGCCATGGCAGCAGAGCACACAGTCCCGATGTGCCCCCGTGGCCATTGCTCAGAGGCAGCACTGGATTGAGTTCATTACCACTAAAAAGGCACTAACAGCTGCACTTAGAAACTATTTTCCTTGTGTGTTTCCACCGTGCTGCCTCCATACGCCACACCAATGGCAAACCTGCAATTCACATTCCAATCTCGTTTTTCTGCCTTTGTGGGAAGGAATGAGAGTTAAGGCTTTCCAGACAGAAACAACCCTTCCTAACTCTGGTAACCCCAAGTTCCCAAATCCTCCTGTCCAGGTGGAAGGGGGCAGTGGGTCAAATGACGGCCAGAATCCTAAAACAGCAGTAAAAAACATATATTTATAAGTGTGAACTGAGTATTCATCTCAGTGTCACAGTGAGCTGGAGCAGCATTAGCTCAAGGAATCAGCTGTAAAGGATTTACCCTGTTCTCCTGTCCCATGGGAAACTGAGGAAACCCTAAAGCTGATGTGTGAGGTGGAAGTAAACTGCTCCACAACGACTCCCTGGGTCAGAAGCACAGAACACCCGAGCTGGAAGGGACCCACCGGCAGCACCTGTGCTGGGTTAACAGCCCTGAGCTCAGCCCTGGCACTACCAGGGCTTCCTTTGGGTGATCCCCATCCCCGTACCCCAAAATCAGGGGCTGAGCAGGCAGGGATGCCCCACTGGGCCTTTCCCTGATCTCTGGAGGTGTGTTTGGCTCTGAGCCACAGCTTAAGCAACAATCCCACTGTCTCCATCCCTTGTTATGGGCCTCCGGAGAGATTTAAGGCACAGAGGTGAATGAATGGCAGAGCTGGGATGAATGGGCGCCGAACAAAGGCTGCAGCAGGGATGGATGGGGACCGGCACCCATTGCCTGGGGCTCGTTTGGCATTTAATGCTGTTTGACTGATGGGCTGAGGCTTTGGGAGCTACTGGCACAGCCTGTCTGTTGGGAATTGGTAAGAGCAGCAGAAAGAGGCTGCAAGCTGACATTTGCTATCACTTCTGTAGCTCGGTCTATCATCATCTTTGCCTGAATTTAACCCAAATCAAGGCCACGTCTCCTGCACCCTTGCCATACCACAGAGCACCTGGTACCGGCTACTGCTAAGCACCAAAGTGCTGCAGAGCCACACTTCTGCAGAGCCACACACATCACAGCATGCAGTGCCCACCACGGCAACGCCACGCAAGGCACTACTGCACCCCACAAAGCCATCAGCACCATGCAGTGCCCACAGTGCCACGCAATGCAACTCCCGTGGTGACATCGCACCAAGCAGTGCCTGTTGCTGCAAAGCCATGCAATGCCACTGCAAAGCCATCGACACCGTGCAATGCACCCTGCTGCAAAGCCATGCACCCAAAGTCACCTCATGGCAATGCCATGCAACGCCATTCAGCTCACCCTGCTGCAAAGCCATGCACACAACGTCACCTCATGGCAATGCCATGCAACACCATTCAGCTCACCCTGCTGCAAAGCCATGCAACGCCACGGCAAAGCCACGCACCAACAAAGACCAATGCCACACCTTGCAACACACGCTGCTGCAAGGGCATGCAACACAACGCCGCTCTGTGCAATGCCCACTGCTGCAAAGCTATGCAGCACTGCGCCTCCTGCACAGGCGAGCTCCTCACACTGAGCTCTTCTGCCCAAGCAGAAGGCGTGGGGGGCACAGAGCATGGCGTTGCATGGAACCCTCTCTGCTACACAAAGACAGGAGGCACTGCACAGGGCCGCATCCCTTGCAGACCCACACATCACTTCCAGGTGCTGCTCCATGCCTCCATAGCACGAGCCATCGCTGAGGAAGTGCAGAACCAGCACAGAAGGAGGAGCTGCAGTCGAGGTGCAGCCTGAGCCAGGGATGCTGGCACTTGCCATTTGGAATGCATTAGAGCACTGGCATTTCATCAATACAATCTTGCATATTTAGTACTTTGCACTTACAACAGAATTTTATTTGGCCTTATGGAAAGAGCTCATTTTAATATGCACACATCTGCTAGTAATTATTTGTTATAGTAGCATTCGGGCCCAACTGGCATCAGCACCATCAGCACACAAAAACAGTTCATTTCCCCAAGAGTTTAACAAGAAAGCACTTACAACTGCAGCATGTAAAGTCTAGGCAGGAGCTTTATTTTCCTAACCTATAAAGACAGTTAACTATTTTAAAATTACATCCAAATCTTGCTGCAATTTGTATTTGTGCACAATGAGCTCTGACAGATCCCAGTGCTGAGATGCACTCAGCACTGACGCACTGCACAGAGCCCATTTACTGCTTGCACTCACACACAGGTCACCTTCTGCAGCCAGAAACCTCCAGAAATAACATCCTCTTAAAGTGTTGAAAGACACTAAAACACCAAGTCATTAACATATAATAAGGCAGGATTGGGAGCTTCGCATGCTCTGAACTTCTCAGGGTTTGGCTTCGAGTCAAGAAAAATATATGGGATTAGTATGAGAGCAAAATTAGGATGGTGTGCAGCTTAATTAGCACTACAAGATACTACATGCGTACGGAGGAGCAGAGATGATTTATAGCACTGTGCAGTGAGAAAAATCACATTAAGAGCTTAAAATCCCATTGGACTGATGGAGCACTTGGTGCTGTGACCCCCCGTGCTCACATGCTTTCCATGCCCCCCTGCTGCAAGGGCCAATGGGCAACCCACTCAAAGCAAAGCCCTCCGTGCAACCCACCTGGCATGGGGGGAGATGGGGGCACAGGAAAAACCCTCTCAGATCCCCAGCCCACCCCACCATGCCCATCCCCACATCCCTCACTGCCACATCCCCACAGTTCTGGGACACCCCTGGGCACGGTGACCCCACTGCTCCCTGGGCAGCTGAGCATCACCGCTCCTTCTCAGAAGAAATTCTTCCTACCACCCCACCTGAGATGGAACCAGAGCAGCACCACTGATCCCTACAGATGAGTTGGGTTATTCCTGCCCTCTGCAGCCCTCCTCCAATGCTGTGCACTAT
Organism: Tragopan temminckii; assembly: GCA_028571105.1. Taxonomy (NCBI): domain Eukaryota; kingdom Metazoa; phylum Chordata; class Aves; order Galliformes; family Phasianidae; genus Tragopan; species Tragopan temminckii. The sequence continues at coordinate 18,653 of JAOWBP010035717.1, forward strand.
CTGCTCTTTAAAGAAATGCAGTGCATGGATCGGTGCCAGATTTCACACAGAGTATCCCTAGGCTTAGGAGCACAAATATGTTTCCTATTTGATATCTCTCTATGAGCCCTCTAGGCATACTGCACCCAAAGACCAACACAGCCTCAGCAATGCTGAACACTGTACAGGAGAGCCCCAGTTCGGATGACAAAGCACAGCATGAAGGATGCACACCGCAGAGACGCCCCCAGCAGGACACGTCCCATGGCCACGGCTCAGCTCTCTGTGCACCCATCACACTGTGGGGATGGGGGTTGGGGTGCATCAGAGGAGGAGCTTTTTTGTTTTTGGGGGATGCTTCGGGGGCAGTTTAATGACAGCTGGTCATCAGCTGCAGCCAACCAACAGCTTGAGGAAAAAACCCTTCTGTGTACAGGCTCCGTACTTTGAGGGCACTCACAAGCCCTGTGGCTTTGCAATCAGTAAGGGGGGCCCAAATATGCTTGAACCGTGTGCTGAACTCAACCCTGTGCGCTCCCTGTGCTTACAGCAGCACGCACTGCTCACGGGCACCATCCTGGCCTCTCACTGCCCACACCTGGTGTGCTGATCTTCAGCCATCAGCAGCAGCACAGCACTGCTTGCCCCAAACCGATGACATTACCGAGAGAAGCAGATTGCAGGCAGGCAGCGTGCAGAGACAGTGCTGCACCCCCCGACCCCCATTCTCAGCCACCGCGAGGTGCTGGGAGGCACAGCACCAACTCAGGGCTGCACTGAGCACAGGAGCAAACCTAAAACCTCATCTGAGCTCCTAACAAGGGATGGGCCGGGGCCTGCTGCGTGCTAGGAGCAATGCTCACAGCAGGCATTTCCCACTGTTAAGGCAGCCCTCCCACCTGCTGGGCCCAGCTGAGGATGCCCATCTCCATCAGAGGAGCCCCACCGCCCTGCCCCCTCCCTGCTGCAGCCCACGCGTGCCATCCTGCAGTCAGAGCATCGTGTTGGATGCTCAGTGCTGGGAGGCCACTGCAACACTCAAACAGCACAGCAATAACTTTCTGTGGGTTAGACACAAACTGCTTCAATCCCCTCTGCCCACTCTGTGCCACAGTGCCGGCACCCAGGGGAGCACCCACTGCTAAGGACTGCGCTGCCAGGGCTGCATCCGTCCCACGCGGTGCTCCCCAGCACCACCAACCACCCCAACCCAGCCAATTAACGCGGCGTTAACAAACTTTTAACCCAGAGGCCAAACTGCTGACGCAACACCCCGCAGCTTCTGGGACAAAGATGTGAAGCACAATGCCTCAACCTCTGCCATGAAAAATTGCCCTTGTATCCTAAATTAGTTACATATTTGAATACCCTGTAAGATAGGGAAGCAGAGCGCTATCGGGCTGCCAAATCTCGCTCCTGTCATGAGGTCATTGCTGGCACAGAGCCCAGCGCAGCTCCTGCCAAAATCCCAGCGCTGACCATCGCGGCCGCCCTCCTCCTCCATGGGTCAGAGAGGAGAAAATAAAACAAAGGGGTCAGCGAGGGGAAGGGCTTCCCATAGCCTGTGTCACCGCCCTGATACAGCACAGCGACCCGGGGGGGTCCCGGGCTGCAGCCCTGCGGTGTCACCATCACAGCCCTGAACTGTGCGGGGTGCTGCGAGCCGATGCCTCGGGACACATCTGCGTGCAGTGAGGCTGCAGGAGCTGCTGGGAGCACATGGAGGAGTTTTACACCGTCATTAACTCCTTCAGGCAGGCTGTTTGCAAACACCTTGTTTCACTGCGGCCATCCGGAAATGGATGTATTAATGAAACGCTGCAGCATTGAGGGTTGGGTGTTTTGTTTTTTTTTTTTTCCAGCGCAGGCAGTGAGAAAGAGCAGAGAAATGCTCCAAATAAGACGAGCTGCATGCTGTCAGAGCGCCGTGCGGTGCCAGCAGCTCCCTGCCCATGGTGCCAAGCCTGCTGCTCAAGGGAGCTGGGAACTTTCTCTTGTAACCAACCGCCGCAGCACGGCCAAAGAGCCCTCGCTGGTCATACAGCAAACCAAGGACCGACTTGCAGACCCTCCTCTGGAGCACGGCAGCTCCGCAGAGCAGCGTTTAGGTCTCAGCACAAACTCAGATTATCTCAGGCTGTAACTCACGCCTCAGCTGCGCGCTGTGCCGCTCGGTGACCCAGCGCCCCGCAGCCCGAGCACATTTCACGTGACAACACACAGACGGAGCTCCGGCCATGTGCAGCCGCAGGGCAATCCCAAACTCAACCACAACAGCGAGCGGCTCTCTCCCTTCGCTCTGACACCGCCGAACACGCACTGCAGGGAGATGCCCGCATAACCCGGCTTCCCCCAGTCCAATTTCTGCTTGCGCCCCGTTATCAGAAGCCGCAGAAGCCGAACGGCGCCGGGAGCAGCACGCAGAGGCCGAGCAGAAGGACGAGACTCCAAACCCGCGGGTTCTGCCCAGCCGTCCCCGTGCGGTCCCCCCGCACTGACGGCCCCCGGCACACGCAGGGCTCTGCCCGCAGCCCCCCGGCTTCGAGGCCCTTCGGGTGCAGCGGGAAAACGGGGCGGGGAGCTGCCACGGCCGAACCGCGCTGCGGCAAGGCGAGCGCCGCAAGCAGAGCGGGCGCAGCAGCCGGGCGCAGCGGGGCTCCCCTCGATGGTTTTGTTGGGAACAAAGCAGAGGAGGCTGAGGGGAGGGTTCATGAAACTCCTCATGGTCCTACAGCCCCTCTTG
>JAOWBP010035738.1:0-21370 GCA_028571105.1 Tragopan temminckii
CCTAGGCTTGAAAAATGGTTCTCTGGAATCCGAAAAAACCGGATTCTGGAACCAGAAGAACAAGAATCCAGAAAAAACAAAAATTCAAAAAAACAGAATCCTAGAACCAGAATCCAAAAAACCAAGAATCCTAAAAGAAGAAAAATTGTCTTTCTCTGGCTGATTGAACTATTGAATGGCCAAAACAGGAAACCCACAAGAAAATAAGAAAACCAAACAAACGAACCGGAACTTTGAATCCCGAAAAGAAATCGGTACACGCCCACAATTTCCGATTGATCCAAAATAGAGAGAGAATTGGATTCGAATCGGAATCAAATTGGATTCAAAATCCAGAACCAGAACAAACAAACAAAATCAAGATTAATGCACATTACAAACAGACAAACCAGACACCAAAAATTCGTGATTATTAGCCATTCATTTTAAGCATGAAAAAAAGTAAGCTTCACTGCAATGCTTTTTACAGGAAAATTAACGAGGTATTTCTATTTGTGAACCTATCTCTGCACACGGTTTTGTCATTTGATAACAATTCTTCTTATTTATTTATGCTTGCTGCTGGTTACACACAGACACAACTAGAGAAAGAGACAGAAAATCCAGAATACCAAAATACAAGAATCCTAGAATCCTTGGAATCCACCGAAATCCATTATGAATGAGTTGGTGTATTGACTTGACTTTTTGGTTTGGGGCTCATCATCATCATTATTCTTGGTTGCTGTCCGACTAGTGTGTAGTGTGTCAATGGCAAATTGTCCTTTCTGGTTCATCATGTACCGTGTTTAGGATTTCTGATTTTGATGCATTCTGTGCTTAACCGTTTTTTTCTGTGGATCGTTTTTCTTGTATTTGGGGATTCTGGCTTTCTCTCTCTCCCAGTCTATTTCTCCCGCTATTTTTTTTGGTGTGTATAATTTATAATCCACTAAATGCCAGAAACACAATCGGACAAACATACACCGATTCTAAATCATTTCACAGTTTCACCACAGAAAAAAAAAATTTCTTTGGACCAAAAAAAGATTGTAAATGAAAGAAGATCCACCAACAAAAAAACATTACCATAAAACCTCGTTAATTTTAACCTTAAAATAAAGAGAAGACTGGATTTATTGTTCAAAACAGATCTCTTTTTTCAGAATCTTCTTTTTTGTTTAAATTTGGCGCCAAAAAAACGAGTTATTGGAATCCAAAAAAACAGGATTCAAGGAAGCAAATGATCTTTGAATGGTTAAGCGTAAAAAAGGATCTCGCTCTCTAATCATCATTTAGATATCTTTTAGCTCAATGTTTGATGATTTAATGATAAATATTATTATTGTGGTAGTATCCAGAATCCAGAATATAACGATATGATACAATGATAATAATACAATCATAATGATAATAGCAAACACACACACAGACAGACAAAAACAAATAGAAACAATCCATTAGCTCAATGAATCCAAAAAGAAATGGATCCCAACCGAATCCACCACCAAAAATATATAAATAATAATAATTCCGGGGATTCGGTTTGGATCCCAACCAAAAATAATAATAAAATAATAAAAATCATGCAAAATGTGTGGCTAATGGAGAATGAAAATGAGAAACGAGAATGCAGCAAGCAAAAAACAATGACAATAGATAAGATTCAATGAGCAGTTTTTTTTAAATTTGTATTCAAATAATGCTGCATGGATGCTCGTTTCGCTGCGTGTAACCAAATGGAAATAATATGCTTCCAAAAAAATATATCCTGGCTTGTTTGTTTTTTACGAAAATGGGAGGAGCAGTGAACTTTGACCTCCCACACAAAAAAATAAAAGAAAGCTCAAAGGTTATCCAAAAAAAATGGATATAAAAATACTACAAAAATCATAATTGTTTTTTTAGATGAAAAAATGGGCGGAGCTTGAAACTTTAACCCCCATACACACAAAATAAATATTCTTACAATTTTGATTGGTTGCTTTTTTACGAAAATGGGAGGAGAAAAATAAACTTTGACCCTTCCCACAAAAAAACGTAAATATGCATAACAATTATGATTGGTTGTTTGGTAAAATGGGCGGAGCTTTAAACTTTGTGACCCCTCCACAAAAGAGAGAAAGAGAGCTCAAAGGTTACCGCCAAATCATTCAACCGAGAAGAGATAACCATTTTTTGTAGGTCTAAAGATATTTCCGGAAATCCATAAAAACCAGCTAAAAGAATACACTCTTTTTTGATTATTCAGGATCCTAGACACAGAAAAAAGCAAAGATACAAGATCCCTAAAACAGAAATAAATGTGCCTAGCCAACCAGCCAACACACAAACAAAACAAATGCACACCAAAACAAATTTCTCTCGTTAATTTTCCAGGAATATGTTTTATACTAACAAAAAAATATATTCCTTTTTTTAAAAAACAAAAAAATCTATTTTAGTGTGATTGTTTTTGATTGGAGGGAAAATTAACGAGTTAATACAACAACAACAAAAAAGACTGAGTGAGTGAGAGTTTTTCCATCAAAAAGAGAGAGAGAAAGAGAATCCTTTTATTCTTTTTTGGAAAAAAGAGAATCCAGAATCCAGAATCCAAAAAACGAAAGAGAGAGAGAATGCAACAAACAAGAAAAAACTAGAAATCTTTCATTCTGTTTGATTTTCGCTCCATTACACACACGCCCCGGATGAACCCAAAATGAATGAATGAATGAGTGAGTGAGTGAAACAACGAGCCAAATATAATGGCACACCAAAACCAAATGAAACTAGATATTATTTTTGTTGCATTGGGTCTGGTTGGTTGTTTGTTTGTTTGTTTGTGTGATGGCGATGAGATGCCAAGCAATGCCACCATGCCACCATGCCATCCTATGCCATGCCATCCTATGCCATCCTGCTGCTGTTGGTGAACTGTTATAAGAAAATGCCTCACACACACACACCACATGGTGCATTTTTTGTGTGTATCCATCACAAACAAACAAATATAAAAGAAAGGATAAGAAACATATTCTCATAAAATATGATATCCAAAAGGAGGAAGGGGGTGGAGCCTAAGAACGGATCCTATGGGGTCAAGACACGCCCCGAATGGAATCATTATTCATTGGATGTTTGTTGGAAACCTTCAAAAACAAAGTAAGATGTTTTGAGCAATGTCTCATTTGCATCATGTGCATTATGGATGCTTTCCATGCTTCAATGAATGCTTATTTGCCATTCTTATTATTCACATAAAGGGTTAAACAAGCCAGGAAGTTAATCCATTAAGACTTACTATCCAAAAAAGAAACTTTCCCAGAAGAAACTATTTTTTCCAAAAAAACTTTCCTATCTCTAAAACAAAGACCTTGACTTAGTTTTCTAACGTGTTCCGGTCAGCTAAATACCAAGATTGTTATCAGCCAGATCAGATCTGACGATAACCATAAAAACAGTTATACCTCGTTAAATTTCCTTTTCGACTTTCAATTGAAAAAATCAAAATAAGGAGAACTTCTTTTCAACTTTGAGGAGGAAAATTAACGAGGTTTTCCAACGACAAGAGAAATATCGAAATAGTGTTGTTTTTGTTATCAAGCAATGGCAATCATCGAATCATGCAACGAGCATCGGCAGCGAGGACGATTCCACAAAATCACCGATTTTTCGAGGCTGATATATTAAAATATAAAATAAAATTATAGTGGCACACGCTGGCTGGATGGATGGCTGGCTGGCTCACATTCGATTCCATTCTATTTTTGTTATATTCGATTCTTTTTATAAAAATCGAATCATAAAAAAATTCGAAATCGAACCCCGAAAACCAAGAATCGAACACAAAATAAAAGAAAAAAACAAGAATGATTGAATCGAATCGAAAATTGGGTCGTAAACCGCCGTATGCTCCGCCCTTTCAAATTTTCCCTTTACGAGAGCGAGAATATGTTAGATTTTTTAAAATTTTCCATTGAGAACAAACAAACAAAAAAATCCCACTATTATTAAAACACCATTTTTAACCTCGTTAATTTTCCCATTTAAAAAAATAAAAAAAAAACAAATTTTAGCATTTGAATAAGCTTTAATAATAATAAATGGGTAGAATGGGGAAAATTAACGAGGTTGGTGAAACAAGCACACACATTGGCACTTTACAAAAAGAATTTCGAGTGTTTTGTGTGTGTGTCAAAAAAATTTGATGACGACCAACAAAAAAAAAGAATTCTAGAATCTTAAAGAATGGTTCTATTTGAGAAAAAAAGAATCCTAAAGAATCGTTCTATTTTAAAAAAGAATCTTAAAAAATCGTTCCTTTTTTCTTTAAAAAAAAACTCAAACAACAACAAAAAATAACACACAAGAAAAGTTCATAAAAACTTTTTTTCAGGTTTTCTTTTTTTTAAAAAAAGAACCATTCAAAAATAACGTAACATATATAAGCTCCGCCTTATTAAACTTTTATAGCACTGTTCATAAGGCCAGCATTGTGCTAAAAGTAATTTCATTTACAACTTTTTTTTCGTTAAAAAAATTATCTGAAAACCCTTCTCTCTCTCTTTTTTAAAAAAAAACAAGCGAACAATTTTCTCATGTTAAACTTCATTAAATTAAATATTATTTTTCTCTCAAATTTCTAAAAAAATTTCCCCGGAAATTTTTTTTTCTTTGGTAACAAAATTTGTGGACAGTTTTTTTTTGGTGGTGGTGCTGGTCCAGAGAATATGAGGATGAGAGTTAAATGAGTTTGGCTGGCTGGCAGATGGCAAAAACACAAGAAACATTCTGGCTTGGAGAGAGAGAGAGAAGACAGCAAACGCGAATACCGAAATCGTAAACGGAATCATGAATCATTTCAGTTACATTAAGCATTCCATATATAGAATCCAAACCAGAATCCTGTTAACCAGAATCCTAACCAGAATCTTAAACCAGAAAAAAGAATCCCAAAAATACAACCAGAAAAACAAAACAACAAAAAACAAGGGGCCAAAAATTTAACCCTATCAAGACACACACACACACACACACACATTTATAATATAAAATCCATTTCATTTCGTCTGTGTATGTGTGCGTCTAATATAAGGAAAATTAACGAGGTAATTGTATAAAAATGTTGTTTTTATTCTTATGTCCATTTACAAATAACAGCCAGCCAGTCTGGAACAAGAGCAGAGAGAATTTGACTGTTGTATTGGGCTAGTGTGTTGTAGTGTTGTCTTATATCATCATCTTGTCTCTATTGTTCTTTCATATTATTCTTCTTTTTGTTTGTGAACATAGCATTTTCCATTCATTCCATGTTTCGCTCGTTCGCTATGTCTTGGATGAATTTTTCTTGTTGTTTTGTAAGTTTCATGGAAGCAGAGCACAGAGCATAGCACACATCATGAATGACCTCATCGCAATGTGTGATGAAGTGATGAAAGTGACTTTTCTTGTGTGTTTTGTCTTGTCTCATTCTTCTTCTTGTTTTTTTTGTGGATCCCAGAAAAAAATAGAAAAGAAAAAACAAAAAGAAAAAAACGAGAGAAGAATCAGTGAGTTTTGATCTTGTATGTCGTCTTCTTCTTTTTTTGGTAGAAATCTGGCCATATAAATGTGCCATTGTCTCTCATTCTTGATTCATTATTTTGCGGGCACACATTGTCCACACACAAGCTGTCCACGAAAAAAAGCGCCGCACACAATTGATGAGCAATACAAAAGATTTGCCTTTCTTTTTTTTGTTTTCTGCTTGCTCACAAACAAGAAAACAAAAACGGCACCAGAACCCTATGGTTTCCAAAGGATTCGCTCTTTTTTTTGGAAACCCTAAAACACACCAGAAACGATTCTGGATATATCATCCATCCATCAAAATAATATGAACATTTTCGGGATTTATTTTCTTATTCTTGGAACATCCGTTTGTTTGTGTGGGGAGGAGGAGGAGATGGGGCGGAGCTTATGTGTCCATACGGTTTTTTTTCTTTTTATAGGTCCAAACGGGGGCAAAAACATTGGCTGCTTGCTAAAAATGATATCAAACAAACAAAAAAAGAAAGTTCCAAAAAAGTTAAGAACATCAAGAATGGAATGATATAAGAATGGTAGAATATATGGTAGAATATATGCTGTAATATATGGTGTAATATATGCATTGCATTATACAACATCACTTGTGAATCTGTTTCACAATCCTTAAAATGTATTACTCTTTTTTCTCTATGGTGAAAAGGGCATTTGAATGAAAAACCATTATCACAAAGAGAATGAGAATGAGAATGAGAATGGACCTAGCAAAAAAAACTTTTTTTGTGGATTCTTCATCTGGATTCTGTGGAACCTCAAAAAAAGTTTGTCTACTTGTCAGTCAGTCAGTGGGCCATCACACACACACAATTCTGCATTCTGGATTCTTCTTCTTTTTTTATAGGATCCTATTCAAGTCGTCGTCGTTTTTTATATATTTTGAATGTTTGTTTGTTTGATATGTCACTTAATAATATATTCTGTGGATTCTTCTTTTTTATGGATTCTTCTTCTTCTTTTCTGGATCCACACAAAAAACAAGCCAAAGAAAACCAAACAAAACGGGATCATGTGTCCACACACACGCCAGCTTCTTCATATTCTTCTTTGGATTCTTGTGTTCACTTAGACACACAAATACAAACACAGAAGAGAGAGAGAGAGAGAGAGAGAGAGAGAGAGAGAGAGAGAGAGAGAACAAAACAAGAATATTCTTGGATGGTTGGATTCTTGTTTTTTTCTAGGATTCTTGTTTTGGTTTCCATGGCTTGATGGCTTGTGTGTGTGTGCATGGATTCATTCTTAATGCACAATCCATTCATTTCACTGCAACTATATGGCTGGCTCATTCTTTTCAATTGCAAAATGAATGAATGGAGAAAAAAGCTTTTATTTACTCATCAACATCTTTTTTTTTTAAAAAAAACTAAGAAAACATGAATTTTCATGTGAAAAATATTTTCTCTCTTGAAAAAAACAAAATTCTTATTGGTTGTCAAAAAGAAAACAAATTAGGCGGAGCTTAAAAAATATATTTTTCTCTCAAAAATTCTTATATAAGAAAAAATAAACATAAGCCACACCTACCGGATATGACCAATGAATGAGCAGGAACAGGAGAACCAAGATAACAAAAAACCAGGAGAAGAAAAGAGTAGAAATGTTGGAATCATTCATGCCGAAATGAATTGGCTGGCCGGTTTTTTCTTTTTATATTTCAGGATCTTCTCTTCCTAAAAGCAAAACGAGAAAAAAAGCAGAAAACAACAACAAAAATAATTAATTAATGTCTCATTAGCTTGGCTATTTTGTTGTAGTGAGGGAGGGAGGTGTAGTGAAGTGAGCTGGTGAGCTGGTGGCTGATCCAGTTCGCCCGCCCGTTTCCATAAAACAACAACAAATCCGACTAGACTTAAAAAAGTATCCAGAAAAGTCTGGCACAAAAATACGAGCCAAACAACCAAAACAACAAAAAACCTGGAAAAACAAACTTGTTCTTCACGATTGAACAAGTTTTACTTAAACTAAGATTACAACAGAATAATAAAAATTATTCTAGAAGCAACTTTGTTGGTTGAGGAGAAAGAGCGCGGTCCTCCTGTTTCAAATAATCGACTTAATGACTTAATGTTCATTTGATTTTCTTTTTGTTGCAAGCTTTTTACAACAACCAAACAAAAAGTTGATGATCTCAGCACTATTTTTTAAGTAGAAAACTATTTCTTTTTCTTTGGAACACTTGTGAATTTAATTCTATAAAAAACGTGCGCAGCTTGCGTAACTTTTTCCGAAATCTTGACTCACTCAAACATAAAAAAGAAACTTGCGCAGCAAGGTTTTTTGTTGTTTCCTTTAATCCTTTTCAAACATACGAACCGGAAACCGGAAACGCCTACTTGACTTGTAATGCATTATATGTTCATACAAAAAAGAGAGCGAATCCATTAATTGTGCATCTCACGATTCCTGGATCTCTCTCTTTTTTTGTGGAAGTCAGTCACTTTCTCTCTCTCCGGTTTTCTATGATAATTATTCTCTGGCTCTGATGGGAAATTATGTTAAAACATAATTAACACACACATATAAAGGAGGACCATGTCAAGAAACTGTATAGAACCAGGCAATGCGACACACACACAATCCTACTTCATCATTTTTATGATTAGTCACTCAAATTAAAAGAGAAACAAGAGTCCTTTCCATACGCCCTTCACATCATCTATTTCCTGTTATATGGCAAGCAAGAAAGCAAGCATTGAACAACAAAAACCTCGTTAATTTTCCCTCTCTTACCAACAAAAATTTTTTTTAATCAACATTGACACAAAACGCACTATTTTTGTGTGTTTGAGAATCCCATTTTAGGATCGTGAAATGTTGTTTTTTTTTGTTTCATTTTCTTCTTTTTTTCAGTGAGTGCATCTTCACCAAAAGAAGAAACAAAAACACGACGAACTTTTTTTTACAATTCCACACAGCTCAAAAGTTAATTAGACTAGCTCACTCGCCTGTGTTGATGGCTGGTGTGTGTGTGTTGGGTTGGTGTTAATTTGTTTTATATTTAGACGACATACACACACACACAATTTCGCTACAATTCCGCTACATACAACAACAAAACGATACTGTAGCAAGCGAGACATACATACACAAAAAAAACTAAATTTAAATTTGTGTAATCTTGTGTCCTCTCTCTCTGTTCAACATTTCGCTACAGTAAAAAAAGTAGCGAAAATAAAACTAATAATAATAAATAGACAAGTGTTAATTTGAAGTTGGTGTGTTTGTGTGTGTTATTATGTGGGTCTATTTTATTTTAATTCAGCTTCTAGGTCACATGGGACATATGTTTTTATGTGCATAACACAACTACTAAAAACAAGTTCCATATTAAAATAAACAACAATATTTTTTTGTGGTCGAAAATTTTTTTCGTTTTAATCCAAAAAAAATTCCAGCTGCTGGATTCTTTAAAAAATACATTTTTTTTGTTGTTGCAGAATTCACAAGATCCAAGAATACAGAATATTGGATTCGGGTGAATCTTCTTGGTTTCAGAAAAAGAGAGAGAGAGAGAGAGAGAGAGAGAGAGAGAGAGAGAGAGAGAGAGAGAGAGAGAGAGAGAGAGAGAATCTCATTGTGATCCAGCAGCCATCAGAATAAAACAAGCAGAAATAGCGAGAGAGAGCGAGCGAATCCAAATGCAATTAAAATGACAAATGATACTAATTAAAATGAATCCTTGTTTGTTATATGCTAGCCATAGCAAAACAACAAGAATCTAGCAATAAAGATCAAGTTCAACGCCATCTATTGAGCTTGTTAGCTAAATAACCCTCATCACCACACACACAAAAAAAGTTCCAACGTTTTTCATTCATTCAATTCATCGCTATAAAGCGACAGAACTTTTTTTTGTTTTCATGTTTTTAATTTTATTTATTTGGTTAACTGCCAGAGCAATCCAGCAAGCAAGCAATAGTGAACGAGTGAATGAGACGAATTAGTGTGTAATGGAAATCAAGCACACACACACACACCACAAACCATCACATCATCACATTCGGGACATGTATAATGATCATGATCACCATCACCACACCATCATCGTGGTCGTAATAATTAGATCACCAAAAAACGAGAGAGAGAGAGAGAGAGAGAAAGCAAGCACAAAATGTGTTATAATGATTAGTGGTGGTGCTTGGGGGAGCAACCTATTTTTAACCCCTAACTCCCTCACTCTCCACTCACCCTAATTCTTACTCCCTCATAGACTAGGACTGGGTGCGTGTCCCCGGCCAAGAAACCAGCAACAAAAAAAACCTAACAAGAAGAAAATTAGACTCGTTCCATTATCCAACACACACACACACACACACAAAAAACCAAGCAGCAAAAAACCAAGCAAACAAGCCGGCCACAAATGGACGACAAACCTCTCATTCAGTGAGTCACATTGCCTCACAGTGGCTCACTAACCAAAAATAACCATACAAAAATAACAGCAAAAAACAGTAAATGTGCACTGCAATGTGCACCCGTACAGCCAAATATATCTATTTCATAGAAACTTTTTTCTTCTTGTTGTTTTTTCAATGGCAAAATCAATCAATTTTTTTCTGGTCATTATTTTTTTCAGTGCTCTCTTAACACACCAACAAGCCACTCCTTTTTGTAATTTAAGCTCCGCCTTTTAATTTTCGTTCTAATGATCAATAATAATGGAATCGTACAGACAACAACCAATCACATTTCTAATAATTGAACCTATAACAAACAACAACCTTTAAAACATACAGCAAGTAATCAATCAATTAAACCAGAAGAACCGAAAAAAATTTAATTAAAACATAATTAATTTAATTAAAATTAATTTCGTTAATCAATCAATCAAAAACTTTTTTTTTCGCAAGTAGGTGGAGGTCTAAGCTCTCAAAACCAAAGCAAACACACACACAACCCTTTATGGCCAAAAAACAAAGTTATCATGCACGGTTAACTTTTGTGCGAATGAAAGCATGAAAGCAAACCCTGTTAGCAAACCCCTTTTACTTGAAGTTATGAGAAAACCCCTAAAAACTCATCGAAACGTTAAGTAATTGTTCATTCACCTGTGTGTTGGCTTATTGCTGTAAGAAGTTGGTGTGTTGGTGTGTTGTGATTTGTGAGCTATTCATTCATTATAGCTAGCTAAATTCATTTATTCTGGCTCATATATCAAATATTATCATTTTGGTAAAAAACCCCAGAAATGTTCTAAGAAATTTGTTCAGGTGAAAATGTTATTTATTACTCACTATAACACACATAACACACATCACACTCACTCAACAACTCACCAACACTCTAACACGCATCCAACACAAAAATAAAAATAACATACTTAACGGTTAAATAATCACCCATAATAACTCATTCACTCACTCACTAACAAACTATTTTTATGCTTCAAATGCTTTAGTCATGACATTATCAAGACACACCCACACTCACACCCGCTTTCACACATCTCCTCTTACTACTTTAACTCTTTTATTTTTTTCTCTTTCTCTCAATCTAGTATTCCTAAACACGCCCACCAACCACCGAGGCTCGACCACCTCATTGTCATCTACTGCCTCCACGTCAGGTTCATCATCCAATACAAATCAAGCATCAAGTTCCTCCTCATCCAATTTAATGCCCATCATAAGTCCCGCCTCTTCCTCTTCGTCATCTACTGTCAACCAACCGCGTTATGTATCTGTTTTCCATGATGCAACAGTACGAAACGAATTATCGAGTGCAGCACCAACACTACCAAACATTCACATACAATTATATGATGAATTTGTATCCCGAGGCAATGTGGCAGTATTGAAGTGCCTTGTCAGCAATTCCATAATTCATTCTACTGAGCCATCGTCATCATCATCATCATCATCTTCATCCTCAAGCAATTCGGACAACACCAAATCCTCTTCAAATCATCATCAAAATTCATATTATTATTATACGTCATTTATGAACGCTGCCGGAAATAATAATAATAATAATTTATTATTTGAATGGCGCATTAAGAATGGTCCAGCAGCGGTGGTCGTTTCACAACAACAACAAACAAGCAATAGTGCTACCAGTAGCAGCACATCAACCAATCACGAACAACAACAACCACCGTTCATTACTATTTGGTCCAATCAAACCCAAGGTAAGTGGGTGTGGCTTAGTGCTTGCTTGCTTTCTATAGGTTGACGCTAGTACCAAAAGTAGGCGGATCATATAAAAGTGTTATACAAGAGTGAGAAAGCATTATAGTTATTCGTCTTAAGTCAATTATACGCATCATTTAACCTAATTAGTAGGAATAGTGCAATAGTGCAATAGTGTTATTGTGCTATTGTGCTAGTGTAATATGAGAAATATAACGAGCCATATGCCGGCCGTGTGATCGCTCCTATTCTCAAATTTCCTTTAATATTTCTTGGCTAATCATCATAAAACAACAAGGTCCAGTAAGCCTTAAACTCCGTAAACATGCCCCCACCAAAACACCATAAATACACCCCCAAACAACCGAACATAACCCTATTTCACTTTATTGACTTTTTTCAAGCAAAAAAAACGTCTATCAAATCAATCTGCAATAAGGTCTAGAAAGCCTTAAAAAATCCCTAAGAATACCCCACAAAAAACTCCGTAAACCTCCCCCAAAAGAAGAAGAAGAAATTAACCCTAATCGGCAAAATGTAGTATTTGAGTGAATGTGCTATCAAATCAATCAATCGGAACAAACGAACCAAACCAGAACACAACAAAACAACAAAATCAAATCACCGAACAAAACAAGCAAACGAAAATTCGTTTTACAAGCTAACATTGATTTATGGTTTTTTAATTTATTATTAATAGCCGCACACTATCACACTCTATCTAGCTTTCTCACTCTATTTTTTACTGGAAAAAATTTCAAAATAAAACTTTAATCTTACAACAATCTTAAGCTCCGCCTTCATCTTAATTTGACCAATCAACTAACAGACCAATACCACTATAAAAAGACATATATAAGCTCCTCCTCTGTGCTAATCATCATTATTTATTCATTATCAAAAATGATCCAAAAAAATCTTTATAAGATTTCCTATAAAAAACAAAACAAGCAAACAATGCTCATTGCTGGTATGCTGGACGCATATTGAATATTAACAAATCATCATAATAATCATCATTTTGGATAAATCAAAATGGCCAAATAAAGATGCATTCACATCATTCCTATTGATTCCACATGCTGTATCCTGGATTCTTGTTGGATCCACGAAGAATCCAACGAAAAAAAACCAAAAACCCATTACCAAATGAAATGGAATAATGTGTTTTATTTAGGAAAACATCACCACATCAAATCAACATGATTCACCAATCAAATTTTTAGTATGTGAGTCTGTGGCTTGTATTTGGCTTGTATTTGGCTGTATTTGGCTGTGTGCTTCAATGCTGGTTCAATGCTGCATTCTTCTTCATCTTTATTGGGATCATCTGCCCAAAAACCAAGAATTCAGAGTTCTTCACCAAGACAAAAAAAAACAAGACCAGAAACAAGTTCGTGACAGAAATAAATAAATAACAAAACCAAACCAACAAAAACTAACCCAAACTACCAAAATACACAAATTCACATAAAAACGAAAAAAAAAATTCTTCGTTTGATTTCTTTGTTTCTTATAACCAAAACCAGCCAATAGCGTGTGAGGGGGCGGAGCCAAATATTCAATTCAACCAACCAGAAAACAAAATAAAATTTTTTTTTTCAATTTTCAGAAACAAAAAAAATTTAAAATGTATCTTCCATACAAAAAAGACTACGTGTTTAAGAAAACGGCCACCAGATGGCGCGGAAATTCATCATAGAATGCATACGATGCAATAATCATTAAGTAAACATAGTACGACGTAATCATTATATTATATTGCTCATTTTATGGTGTCGTAATTTTCTATCGTAATTTTAATTCAAAGCTTCACTATAATATCTCTATACGTAACGTTATATTTGGATGGATGCGAAAAAAGCATTTATTATTACAATTCGTTTTTTATTATTACGAGCTGTGATGAAATTGTTTTTTTCTTGTGTTGGATGTTCCAACAGTTCCAATGAACCAGGGAGAGAGAGCGAGCGAGCGAATGATCACAAAACAACAACATAACAGGATAGCAAAACAAATATTTGTTTAGGGCGAGTATTGCCATATCGTTATCATGAGCCTGATCACCAGCACAGCATCTCATCTCATCCCGATCTCCTCATCATCAGATCATTACAATTACTATTAGAAATAATACAACCGAAAAACCTAGAGTTTCTTAAACTATGCTACACAATAACAACTCTCTTTTAAAAAATATCCAATTAAATTCATTCTCTTGTTGTATTGTCTTGTGTCTATTGGCGGAAGCGTGTTGTGGGCGTGGCATATTGTTTTTGTTCACTCATACAACTCTTTGAGCACACACAAAACTAATTTCAAAATGAACTCTTAAAAAATAATAAAAAACACCCAAATAGAAACAAACCAAACAAACAGACATACATCCAATTAAACTCATTCTACAGGCGTGTCTGTGGGCGTGTCACGTTGTTTGTGCATGGTTCGCACACACAAAACAAGCAGCACAAAAAATGTTTTCATTAACTTATGCAAATATGCAAAACGAATCCCAAAAACAACAAAACGACCTGTTTTTTTCAATTATCGCCCAGGTGAAGCAAGCCAGCATCTTCTATTCCTGCATCCAAAATAAATTATTGTAGACCTTTAGGGACAATAACGAAATAGTCCAAAAAACAAACATTGTCCTGTCCAAAAAGTTCCATACATTTTGGAACATTTGTTTCAATATAAAAATACGTATGGAACTTTTCGTACAGACATACAGACAAACAGACAAGAAATTACGTTTTTTTGTTTGTTTCATGGAAAACATCATCAAAAAACATGTTGTTTTCTTGCAGGAAGAGAACAATGAGCAAAAATAATCGAAAAATTACGTAATTTTAATTAGCTAATTTTCATTCACCAAAAACACCAACCATTGTCCAAAAAGTTTTCAACACTTTCATTAATAGAATTTAATGTTAAAAACCAATGAAAACTTTTTGGACAGAGTGAAAATGTTGTAATTTGTTATATTTCAATTAACCGAAAATTAATTTGTGCAATGTTTGCCCAAAACAACAACACAATAGAAACCTGCTAGCGTGTTAAATTAATAAATCGTTCGAAAAAACATTAAATCGATTTCATTCTAAAAAAGGATTTTAAATTTCTCTATTTTTGTTTGCTGGTTGTTGTGTTAGCTGACCGATGTGGGCGGGGCTTACAGCCAACGAAAAACGATAAAAAAATTCGTCCAATAAAAAAGGTTTTATAGACTCTTTATTTAATAAGGGAGGTGTGGCCTATTCCAGACGACGACCTTCACTTAAAACGAATTAAGCTCCGCCTTCTTTAAAATACAATCAATTCTTATTTCTGTCACCAGACCATTTCTGCAAAAAACGCTACAAAATTTATCTTGTTTAAGAAAAAAATTCTTAACCGGGGGAATGTCTGTCCGAAAAATAGTGTCCCCTTTTTAGACCAACCCTCAAAATGATCTGTAACCATTTTTTATATTTGAAAACAACTACGAACCAACCATCTCACTCAAAACCGGAAAATTAATAAAGTTCCGCTTATAAAATATTAAGCTGTACGAAAAGTCCATAGCGTTTTTATCCTAAAAAACGACCACTGACTTTTCGTACAGCTTCTACATAGTTCCGGTTATAAAACCGAATATAAAAAATATGACATTGTACGACAAGTCCATAGTCGTTTTTTAATCCAAAAAAACTACTACGAACTTTTCGTACAAGCACTAAAATGATTAATGTTTAATCGATAGTCATCAATTTTTGTGCAGTGTGTGTGTGGTTCGTGCTTTGTCTCGAACGCCAACAACAAAAAAAAAACTTGAAGTGAAAAACAACACAAAACAATCATCAATCCAGCCAGCCAACAAATGCCGAAAAATAACAAAACAACAAAACCGAACGGAAAAGTGAGCCAAGTGAGCCCAACACAAGATCAACCAAAAATAATTTTCTCTCAGTGATCCAGCAATAGACATCCAGCTGGATTAATAGATCCATAGATGCACTGTGCATCATGTTCTTGTCTCGTTCCATTCCTGTCTTAAGGGAATATTTTTATTTGTCACTTTTGTCCATAAGCCACACATAAGCCACTCCCCCAGTTCGTATTACCACAAGCATAAGCTCCGCCCCATTTCGTTCAATATGGATCAATAATAAATATATTTTTTGTGTGTGTGTATGGATCTCACACAAAAATGATGCGAACAACAAGTCAAGAGTCAATTTTTCGTTACAAATCGATTGCTAGTCAATATTATATATTGTTAGCATTATTTTAGGATTCTTCTCTCTGGTCGATTCTAGGATCATTTTTCTCTATTTTTTTTGGATTCTAGGATTCTTCTTGGATTCTCTTTTGTTTTGTCCGAAAATGTCCAAGTGGATTCTGTTTTGTTCAAAGTGTAAATGAGTCTTTGAACAACACAACAAACACTCTACAAAAAAATCCATAACAAAATTGAATTAAGTTGTTAAAGTTTTTAAAAAAAAATCCAAAAAACAAACAAGAAATCCCAGACAACAAAATTCTTAGGCAATATAAACACACACATAAAATGGGACATTCACAAACATTGTGACAAAACATTGCAGGCAAGCTAACTTTGGCTTGTTTTGTGCAATTGAAAACATAATAAAAAGCATTCGAAAAAAGCAATGCAGTGAAGCTAACTTTAGCATTGTGCAAAGCAATAGAGACCTTTCTCATAAACGCAGTGAAGCATCCCCCATATTGAAATTAGCAAGGTGTCAAACAATGATGCAATGTGATGCAATGACAAATGCAATCTGCATTCCACAATCCACAACCCTTTATACCCAACACACAAACCAAATTCAATTATCACAGCAAACAATAGCAAAACAATCTTGTCTATCTCACACTCTCACTCTTATCATTATAAACACAATGCGTTAAATTAACATAATTGAATATTAAGTCACTCACTCTCTCACTCAATCCACGCCCACCATCATCATTCGACACCAATCAAAATCTTATCAACAACAAAAAAAACATTACGCCACACCTACCTAGGTTACTTTACAACCCTTTCATTAGGAATATAGTGTTGTGTAATATGATATCAGCATTGTGCTATACAATCAATTTGTTCATTCATTCAGGTTTGTCAGTTTGTCATTATGGAACAAATTTGCATTATACACAACACCAAACATACTCACAATTACTGATTTGCTTGGTTGATTTCAATTTGTCAGTACAATATTTTTATATTATTTTTCTACAAATTCAAAAAATAATATTTTTTCTGTATGATAAATTGTGCCACGATGATTTCTTCATCATCTTTTGGGGATCCAAACAGGAGGAACAAGAATCCTAGATAGGATCCCTAAGAGATAGATAGAATCCAAATGAGGGCAAGGATGCTAAGAGGAAGGGAGGATGGAGTTGGAGTTTGAATTTCAATCTTGGAAAACTCAGTCCAAATATTGTCTATTTTCATCACCATTTCCCAAAAGAATGTTTATGGAAGGCAGCCATAGACAGATATTCGTTCTATACAGAATCATAGTGCTGGCTTGTGTTGTGTTCAACGTTCAATGTATTTTTCAATGATTAATTAACTTGTGTGTTTTTGTTCTGTATTGGAAACAAACAAACAAAATAGGAAACAAAACTAGATAAATATATCACAGCACACAGCACAGCAAACCTAATTTGTAGCGAACACACCAAAGTCATCCATTTCTTAGGAATATTACTGGACAACACAACTTAATGAATTATGGAACCAGTTTTGATGTTTCAATTCATCATTCCTTTAGGATTCTTGTATCCAGGAATCTTGGATCCAAAAAGAATCCCGAACCCATCACCATTCACCATCATAAATCCAGAAAAAACTAATGAATTTTTTCTTTGGTAGCAATTGAAAATCAAAAAAATAATTTCCAAAAATAAAGTTGCTCATCCTCACTCGCTCACCCTCCCTCCCTCTCTCACAATTTAACTATGAAAATCATTTATCTTTACAGCGCAAAATTCCAGAAATAAATTATTATTATTTGTGCCAGATTCAATCGATTCAATCATATTCTCAATCAATTTGAATAACACAAGCAAACTCCATCACTCATTCCATCATTTGCCAATGAGCATTTTTTATGGTACCTTCTTCCTAAAAAAAAGTTCCAACGTTTTTTCCCATTGGAATTAATGGTGAAAAACGTTGGAACTTATTTCTTGTTTTTTCCTCATCTCTTCCTAGATGATGATTGTAAAAATTTTTTAACAGAAAAAAAGTTCCAACGTTTTGTTCCATAAGAATGAATGATGAAAAACGTTGGAACTTTCTTTTTAAATTTAGTTTTTATAGAACCAGCATCTAGGAAAAAAAACTAATTTTGATGCTAAAGTAAATATTATTCAAGTAGAACAACAACAACAAAACTTATTCTTCTTATCTATTGTATTTTTTTAATATTATATTCTACAGGGTGATTTCAGCATCCATTAAGGATTCTTATTTTTAGATCCAAAGTATCCTGGATCTTTATTCGTGTCCACCCGATATCCACACTCTACTCAAGCTTTGGGTCTAGGGTTATCTTATCTTGTGTTATGCCGGGACAAGCTAAAACTATAACCAAAAAGGCGTGTCCTAAAACCAGAGTGGGGGAGGGGCTTAAGATACTTCTAGTCTTACGCCCCTCCCCCTTTTCACCAAATCAAAATTAAAAAAAAAATTCTCAAGTTGTTCTTGTTCACGCAATCAATTTTTCTGCAATTTCCACCAACCAAAAACAGACAACCAAAAAATCATCAAATCAAAATTGATTTCCTGGCTTGTTTCCTCACAATGCCAACAATCTTACAAGATTCATTCGATTCATTCTTTACAATCCGGCAGATTCGTTTTCTTGTTGTGTAACCCAAGAATAATTTATTTATAACGATTTGTGTGTGGAAACAATGCTACTATTCTACTATCAATACAATATGAATTGCTCGTTCAATCTTCATCACGGCAATCCCCGAACTGGATCCCTAAACCCTTGGATTGTGAGAGCGAATCCCGAACGGAAACGATTCAATGATTTTTGCTAGCTCGATCAATTGATGATGACTTGAATATGAATTTGTGTGTGCTGCATTATCTACTGTTCTATCACAAACAAAGGTTCACTGGCATAGTGAACGAGCACTCGTAATCTCGTACCATTTTACATTGAAGCAAGATATATTGATGCTGGCTTGCTTGCTTCACTGATCTCTCTATACCGACTCACTGACAATATTATTTGATTGATTAGGGTTTTTGCCAAAATTTTCAATGTGCCGCTCTCTCTCTCTGCTCACCCTCCTCCTCCTCCTCTCTGGCTCCCTCTCTCACCCTCTCTTCCACTGTGAAACCTATCAAAGCAAGTATCCCTAGAATCAAACCCTAAATCCTGTCTAAAATAATAAATATCCAACATACGGAAACGCACCGTATTCTCTCTCTCTCTCTCTCAAAAAGGGTTTTCGAGGAAAGCTTTTAGCTCCTCCCCTGGCTCCTCCTACTTCTCATCTTCCTTCTATTATATTTTTTATTCTCTTCTCAACATTGATTCAATTAAAAACCATTAATTTCAATCACAAAAACTAAATGGCTGAAAAAACAAGCAAGCCATTAAGCCTATCTGTCTGCTAATTGAACCAATCACATAACAGAACAAAATAAATTGGCCAATTGCAAACAATTTCGGTCTATAATAATTTCAAATTATAAACCAATCACCATCATCACCTAAATGCAGGGGGCGGGCACTAAATTGTGTGCGGTCAATTTTGTTAGCTTACCATTGGTTGGCTTTTAATTGACCAATTAGAACAAAATTAAATTTTTAAAAAGAAATTTCAAAAAATTGCCAGAAAAAACCACTCAATTTAAAAAAGAAATTTTCTGAAAAACATCTCTAATCCTTAAAAAATATCAGTTGACCTTTTTTGTGATAGGAATGCATTGATTGATTATCCAAGAATCCATTTACATGATTCACATTTCCGGTCAGCCACCAGTGATTGATTGATTGACTTTAATACTAAATTAGCATCTAAGAATCCAGGAAACGCCCCCTGATGTAATTACTAAAGAATCTTTGACAGCATCTCTGATCAACAAAAAAAAGAGTTAAGTAAACTCCTCCTCCCGCTCTAATTCATCGTGTATAAGGATTCTCATTGTAATCTGTTTGGAAAATCAATGATAGAGAAATCCCGATGCAAAATCTAATGCTGAACACGCCCCCGTTTGATTGCAATTCCCCGAGTGCATGATACACCGGGATTAACATGGCAATGTGATTCAATTTTACATTTTCAACTTGCACACACAAAAAATAACGGAATCCGGAAAAAAAATTCGAATCCAAAAATCGAACCTAAAATTGGAATGTTGAGATAAATTGTCAGCATGAGTGTGCAGTGTGCCAATCTCGTTCACCAAATCTGGCCAACCAAAAACCAAGCTGCACATTTGTCCAAAAGCCGAATTCGTTGTCCTGGTATTATGTTTGTCCAGCACAGCAAATCAATTCGTTTGGCTTAATCTTGATTAATAACCCGAACAAAACAAAAATCCCCGGTTTTTTTTCGTTTTGTTTTTTTCCTGGTTCCACAAAATAAAAAAAACTAAACCAACCAATCAAAATATCAAAACACACAGCAAAGTGGGTGGCGCTTAAAACCAAAAATAAATCAAAAATAAAAAAATCAACCAATAGCAAAAAAACAAGCAAATCTGTTATATCAGTTTAGGTGGGTGTGGTCGACTTCACTTAATCCTCATTGATTTTTTTATAAATAAAAAATAGACCTATAAAAAAAAGGAGGAGCTTAGAGCTTGTTGCCAATCAGAAACCCGGAAAAATCTGTTATTTTATTGTGTGGGCGTATGTTCCACTAATCACATAATCCCATTTGATTCTTAGCCAATCAAAAAATACCATAGCGAAACTATAAAAAAAGAAAGTAGGATGAGCTTATGTCTTATAACCACAAACTGGCCAATCAAAAACACCATAACGGAACTATAAACAAAAAAGTAGGAGGAGCTTATGTTTGCACAAAAAATAGCCAATCAAAACCGCCCAAAAATATGGACTCTTAACTTAGTTATATAAGACGACGATGATGATTGGATTATGGACAACACAATCACAGCAAATAAAAGCCAACTTTATTTGTGAAGTAAATGACACTAACACACACACATTATTATTTTATTATTCTGGATCCATATGGATATTGGGCCAGAGTGCATTCCATTCCAATTCGAATGAATCCGAATCCAACGAATCCTTCAATCCAAACAAAAACAAGAATCCAAAAAACAGGCAAATTGAATTGCTTTGTTTGAGCAGCAAGCTATACCGACAACTTTTTACTTTCATGTTCAAATAAAAGCAGTATTCTATGATCCTTATGGATTCTTCAATCCACAAAAAACAAGATTCAACAATCCATCTAGAATCCTTGGATTGTTAATCATATTCACCAATCATTACTGGCAGATGATAAGCAGACAACACAACAGGACAATACAACTTATTCACAACCCAACATATATTGTTTATCCTTGGTGCAAGTCTTATACCAACACACTCTACATTGGACCCTAGAGAGAGAGAGAGAGAGAGAGAGAGAGAGAGAGAGAGAGAGAGAGAGAGAGAGAGAGAGAGAGAGAGAGAGAG